>JAOPHQ010001887.1:0-30039 GCA_030340625.1 Merluccius polli | reverse complement strand
TTTTTTTTTCTCCGTCTTTTTTTTCGATTTTTTATTCTCTCCATCTTTTTTTTCTACCACTCTTTCGAGTTTTTTTAACCCACTTTTTTCGAATTTTTTTTTGCTATCACTTTTTTCTTTCCATCTTTTTTCGATTTTTTTTCTATCACTCTTTTTTGATTTTTTATTCTCTCCATCTTTTTTCTATCAGTCTTTTTTTCGATCTTTTATTCTCTCCATTTTTTTTTCTATCACTCTTTTTTTTTTTAAATTTTTGCCCCCTTTTTTTCAATTTTTTATTCTCTCCATCTTTTTTTTTCTCCGTCTTTTTTTCGATTTTGTTTTCTATCACTTTTTTCAATTTTTTATTCTCTCCATCTTTTTTTCTATCACTCTTTTTTCCAAATTTCTTTTGCCCCCTTTTTTTCGATTTTTTATTCTCTCCATCTTTTTTCTATCACTATTTTTTCGATTTTTTTTAACCTCTTTTTTCGATTTCTTTTTGTAGCACTTTTTTCAATATTTTATTGGCTCCATCTTTTTATCACTTTTTTTCGATTTTTTTTTTCTCCATCTTTTTTTTCTACCACTCTTTTTCGAGTTTTTTTAACCCACTTTTTTCGAATTTTTTTTTGCTATCACTTTTTATTCTCTCCATCTTTTTTCTATCACTCTTATTTTCGATGTTTTATTCTCTCCATCTTTTTTTTTCTCCGTCTTTTTTTCGATTTTTTTTCTATCACTCTTTTCAATT
The DNA here is from genome assembly GCA_030340625.1 of Merluccius polli. Lineage (NCBI taxonomy): Eukaryota > Metazoa > Chordata > Actinopteri > Gadiformes > Merlucciidae > Merluccius > Merluccius polli. The sequence goes on along the minus strand of JAOPHQ010001887.1, from coordinate 29,306 downwards.
TTTTATTCTCTCCATCTTTTTTTCTATCAATCTTTTTTCCAAATTTCTTTTGCTCCCTTTTTTTCGATTTTTTATTCTCTCCATCTTTTTCTATCACTGTTTTTTCGATTTTTTTACCCTCTTTTTTCGATTTCTTTTTGTAGCACTTTTTTCAATATTTTATTTGCTCCATCTTTTTATCACTTTTTTTCGATTTTTTTTTCTCCATCTTTTTTTTCTACCACTCTTTTTCGAGTTTTTTTAACCCACTTTTTTCGAATTTTTTTTTGCTATCACTTTTTTTCTTTCCATCTTTTTTCGATTTTTTTTTCTATCACTCTTTTTTGATTTTTTTATTCTCTCCATCTTTTTTCCATCAGTCTTTTTTTCGATCTTTTATTCTCTCCATTTTTTTCTATCACTTTTTAAAAAACAATTTTGCCCCCTTTTTTCTGTTGTTCCTTCATTTTTTCTCTTTCTTTTTAGGCGAGTTTTTGACCTCTTCAGGTCTCTTTTTCCTTCATTTTTTGTTCCTGCCATCTTTTTGGCCCTCTTTCTTCTCGATTTTGTCATTCTCTCCATCTTTTTTTTTTTTTTTTTTCAGGATTTTTTGACATACCCGGACCTGTTGTTCCTTCATTTTTTCTCTTTCTTTTTAGGCGAGTTTTTTACCTCTCCAGGTCTCTTTTTCCTTCATTTTTTGTTCCTGCCATCTTTTTGGCCCTCTTTCTTCTCGATTTTGTCATTCTCTCCATCTTTTTTTTTTTTTTTTTTCAGGATTTTTTGACATACCCGGACCTGTTGTTCCTTCATTTTTTTCTCTTTCTTTTTTGGCGAGTTTTTGACCTCTCCAGGTCTCTTTTTCCTTCATTTTTTGTTCCTGCCATCTTTTTGGCCCTCTTTCTTCTCGATTTTGTCATTCTCTCCATCTTTTTTTTTTTTTTTTTTTTCAGGATTTTTTGACATACCCGGACCTGTTGTTCCTTCATTTTTTCTCTTTCTTTTTTGGCGAGTTTTTTACCTCTCCAGGTCTCATTTTCCTTCATTTTTTGTTCCTGCCATCTTTTTGTTCCTGCCATCAGGATTTTTTGACATACCCGGACCTGTTGTTCCTTCATTTTTTGTCTTTCTTTTTTGGCGAGTTTTTGACATCTCCAGGTCTCTTTTTCCTTCATTTTTTGTTCCTGCCATCTTTTTGGCCCTCTTTCTTCTCGATTTTGTCATTCTCTCCATCTTTTTTTTTTTTTTTTTTTTTTCAGGATTTTTTGACATACCCGGACCTGTTGTTCCTTCATTTTTTGTCTTTCTTTTCTGGCGAGTTTTTGACCTCTCCAGGTCTCTTTTTCCTTCATTTTTTGTTCCTGCCATCTTTTTGGCCCTCTTTCTTCTCGATTTTGTCATTCTCTCCATCTTTATTTATTCATTTTTTTTCAGGATTTTTTGACACACCCATTTGCTGGGGTAAGTGTAGGCCGCCAATGGGTGTGCCAATGGGTGTGCTTTGCTGGGGTAAGTGAAAGCCGCCTATGGGTGTGCTTTGCTGGGGTAAGTTTAGGTTGTGTAGTTGTGTGAAAACGGGAAATAGGCAGAAGCACAACCTAATTCTAAACCGAGGAAAACGGAAAATAGGCACAAGCGCAACCTAATTCAAAACCGAGAAAACGGAAAATAGGCACAATCGCAACCTAATTTCAAAATGGGGAAACTGGGTGTGCTTTGCTGGGGCAAGTGTAAGCCGCCTATGGGTGTGCTTTGCTGGGGTACGTGTAAGGTGCCTATTGGTGTGCTTTGCTGGGGTAAGTGTAGGCGGCCAATGGGTGTGCTTTGCTGGGGTAAGTGAAAGCCGCCTATGGGTGTGCTTTGCTGGGGTAAGTGTAGGTTGTGTAATTGTTTGAAAACGGGAATTAGGCACAAGCACAACCTAATTCCAAACCCAGAAAATGGAAAATAGGCACAAGCCCAACCTAATTCAAAACCGAGAAAACGGAAAATAGGCACAATCGCAACCTAATTCCAAACCGAGAAAACGGAAAATAGGCACAATCGCAACCTAATTCCAAACCGAGAAAACGGAAAATAGGCACGAGCACAACCTTATTCCAAACCCAGAAAATGGAAAATAGGCACAAGCCCAACCTAATTCAAAACCGAGAAAACGGAAAATAGGCACAATCGCAACCTAATTCAAAACCGAGAAAACGGAAAATAGGCACAAGCGCAACCCTAATTCAAAACCGTGAAAACGGAATATAGGCACAAGCGCAACCTAATTTCAAAATGGGGGAAACTGGGGTGTGCTTTGCTGGGGCAAGTGTAAGCCGCCTATGGGTGTGCTTTGCTGCAAGCGCAAGTGTAAGGTGCCTATTGGTGTGCTTTGCTGGGGTAAGTGTAGGCGGCCAATGGGTGTGCTTTGCTGGGGTAAGTGAAAGCCGCCTATGGGTGTGCTTTGCTGGGGTAAGTTTAGGTTGTGTGGTTGTGTGAAAACGGGAAATAGGCACAAGCACAACCTAATTCTAAACCGAGAAAACGGAAAATAGGCACAAGCGCAACCTAATTCAAAACCGAGAAAACGGAAAATAGGCACAATCGCAACCTAATTTCAAAATGGGGAAACTGGGTGTGCTTTGCTGGGGCAAGTGTAAGCCGCCTATGGGTGTGCTTTGCTGGGGTACGTGTAAGCCGCATATGGGTGTGCTTTGCTGGGGTAAGTGTAGGTTGTGTAGTTGTGTGAAAACGGGAAAGAGGCACAACCACAACCTGCTTCCAAACCGAGAAAACTGGGTGTGCTTTGCTGGGGTAAGTTGTAAGCCGCCTATGGGTGTGCTTTGCTGGGGCAAGTGTAAGCCGCCTATGGGTGTTCTTTGCTGGGGTACGTGTAAGGTGCCTATTGGTGTGCCAAAAAGATGGCAGGAACAAAAAATGAAGGAAAAATAGACCTGGAGAGGTAAAAAACTCGCCAAAAAAGAAAGAGAAAAAATGAAGGAACAACAGGTCCGGGTATGTCAAAAAATCCTGAAAAAAAAAAAAAAAAAAAGATGGAGAGAATGACAAAATCGAGAAGAAAGAGGGCCAAAAAGATGGCAGGAACAAAAAATGAAGGAAAAAGAGACCTGGAGAGGTCTAAAACTCGCCAAAAAAGAAAGACAAAAAATGAAGGAACAACAGGTCCGGGTATGTCAAAAAATCCTGAAAAAAAAAAAAAAAAAAAAGATGGAGAGAATGACAAAATCGAGAAGAAAGAGGGCCAAAAAGATGGCAGGAACAAAAAATGAAGGAAAAAGAGACCTGGAGAGGTAAAAAACTCGCCAAAAAAGAAAGACAAAAAATGAAGGAACAACAGGTCCGGGTATGTCAAAAAATCCTGAAAAAAAAAAAAAAAAAAAGATGGAGAGAATGACAAAATCGAGAAGAAAGAGGGCCAAAAAGATGGCAGGAACAAAAAATGAAGGAAAAATAGACCTGGAGAGGTAAAAAACTCGCCAAAAAAGAAAGAGAAAAAATGAAGGAACAACAGGTCCGGGTATGTCAAAAAATCCTGAAAAAAAAAAAAAAAAAAAGATGGAGAGAATGACAAAATCGAGAAGAAAGAGGGCCAAAAAGATGGCAGGAACAAAAAATGAAGGAAAAAGAGACCTGGAGAGGTCAAAAACTCGCCAAAAAAGAAAGAGAAAAAATGAAGGAACAACAGGTCCGGGTATGTCAAAAAATCCTTTTTTTTCCAAATTTCTTTTGCCCCCTTTTTTTCGATTTTTTATTCTCTCCATCTTTTTTTTCTACCACTCTTTCGAGTTTTTTTAACCCACTTTTTTCGAATTTGTTTTTGCTATCACTTTTTTTCTTTCCATCTTTTTTCGAGTTTTTTTCTATCACTCTTTTTTGATTTTTTATTCTCTCCATCTTTTTTTCTATCACTCTTTTTTCCAAATTTCTTTTGCCCCCTTTTTTCGATTTTTTATTCTCTCCATCTTTTTTCTATCACTCTTATTTTCGATGTTTTATTCTCTCCATCTTTTTTTTTCTCCGTCTTTTTTTCGATTTTTTTTTCTATCACTTTTTTCAATTTTTTATTCTCTCCATCTTTTTTTCTATTACTCTTTTTTCCAAATTTCTTTTGCCCCCTTTTTTCGATTTTTTATTCTCTCCATCTTTTTTCTATCACTGTTTTTTCGATTTTTTTACCCTCTTTTTTCGATTTCTTTTTGTAGCACTTTTTTCAATATTTTATTTGCTCCATCTTTTTATCACTTTTCTTTCGATTTTTTTTTCTCTCCATCTTTTTTTTCTACCACTCTTTTTCGAGTTTTTTTAACCCACTTTTTTCGAATTTTTTTTTGCTATCACTTTTTTTCTTTCCATCTTTTTTTTCTATCACTCTTATTTTCGATGTTTTATTCTCTCCATCTTTTTTTTCTCCGTCTTTTTTTCGATTTTTTTTTCTATCACTTTTTTCAATTTTTTATTCTCTCCATCTTTTTTTCTATCACTCTTTTTTCCAAATTTCTTTTGCCCCCTTTTTTTCGATTTTTTATTCTCTCCATCTTTTTTCTATCACTGTTTTTTCGATTTTTTTTTCTCTCCATCTTTTTTTTCTACCACTCTTTTTCGAGTTTTTTTAACCCACTTTTTTCGAATTTGTTTTTGCTATCACTTTTTTTCTTTCCATCTTTTTTCGAGTTTTTTTCTATCACTCTTTTTTGATTTTTTATTCTCTCCATCTTTTTTCTATCAGTCTTTTTTTCGATCTTTTATTCTCTCCATCTTTTTTTTCTATCACTCTTATTTTCGATGTTTTATTCTCTCCATCTTTTTTTTCTACCACTCTTTTTCGAGTTTTTTTAACCCACTTTTTTTTAATTCTTTTTTGCTATCACTTTTTTTCTTTCCATCTTTTTTCGATTTTTTTTCTATCACTCTTTTTTGATTTTTTATTCTCTCCATCTTTTTTTTCTATCACTCTTATTTTCGATGTTTTATTCTCTCCATCTTTTTTTTTCTCCGTCTTTTTTTCGATTTTTTTTTCTATCACTCTTTTCAATTTTTTATTCTCTCCATCTTTTTTTCTATCACTCTTTTCAATTTTTTATTCTCTCCATCTTTTTTTCTATCACTCTTTTTTCAAAATTTCTTTTGCCCCCTTTTTTTCGATTTTTTATTCTCTCCATCTTTTTTCTATCAGTCTTTTTTTCGATCTTTTATTCTCTCCATTTTTTTTCTATCACTCTTTTTTTTTTAAATTTCTGCCCCCTTTTTTTCAATTTTTTATTCTCTCCATCTTTCTTCTATCACTCTTATTTTCGATGTTTTATTCTCTCCATCTTTTTTTTCTACCACTCTTTTTCGAGTTTTTTTAACCCACTTTTTTCGAATTTTTTTTTGCTATCACTTTTTATTCTCTCCATCTTTTTTCTATCAGTCTTTTTTTCGATTTTTATTCTCTCCATCTTTTTTTTTCTCCGTCTTTTTTTCGATTTTTTTTTCTATCACTTTTTTCAATTTTTTATTCTCTCCATCTTTTTTTCTATCACTCTTTTTTCCAAATTTCTTTTGCCCCCTTTTTTCGATTTTTTATTCTCTCCATCTTTTTTCTATCACTCTTATTTTCGATGTTTTATTCTCTCCATCTTTTTTTTTCTCCGTCTTTTTTTCGATTTTTTATTCTCTCCATCTTTTTTTTCTACCACTCTTTCGAGTTTTTTTAACCCACTTTTTTCGAATTTTTTTTTGCTATCACTTTTTTTCTTTCCATCTTTTTTCGATTTTTTTTCTATCACTCTTTTTTGATTTTTTATTCTCTCCATCTTTTTTCTATCAGTCTTTTTTTCGATCTTTTATTCTCTCCATTTTTTTTCTATCACTCTTTTTTTTTTAAATTTTTGCCCCCTTTTTTTCAATTTTTTATTCTCTCCATCTTTTTTTTCTCCGTCTTTTTTTCGATTTTGTTTTCTATCACTTTTTTCAATTTTTTATTCTCTCCATCTTTTTTTCTATCACTCTTTTTTCCAAATTTCTTTTGCCCCCTTTTTTTCGATTTTTTATTCTCTCCATCTTTTTTCTATCACTATTTTTTCGATTTTTTTTAACCTCTTTTTTCGATTTCTTTTTGTAGCACTTTTTTCAATATTTTATTGGCTCCATCTTTTTATCACTTTTTTTCGATTTTTTTTTCTCCATCTTTTTTTTCTACCACTCTTTTTCGAGTTTTTTTAACCCACTTTTTTCGAATTTTTTTTTGCTATCACTTTTTATTCTCTCCATCTTTTTTCTATCACTCTTATTTTCGATGTTTTATTCTCTCCATCTTTTTTTTTCTCCGTCTTTTTTTCGATTTTTTTTCTATCACTCTTTTCAATTTTTTATTCTCTCCATCTTTTTTTCTATCAATCTTTTTTCCAAATTTCTTTTGCTCCCTTTTTTTCGATTTTTTATTCTCTCCATCTTTTTCTATCACTGTTTTTTCGATTTTTTTACCCTCTTTTTTCGATTTCTTTTTGTAGCACTTTTTTCAATATTTTATTTGCTCCATCTTTTTATCACTTTTTTTCGATTTTTTTTTCTCCATCTTTTTTTTCTACCACTCTTTTTCGAGTTTTTTTAACCCACTTTTTTCGAATTTTTTTTTGCTATCACTTTTTTTCTTTCCATCTTTTTTCGATTTTTTTTTCTATCACTCTTTTTTGATTTTTTATTCTCTCCATCTTTTTTCCATCAGTCTTTTTTTCGATCTTTTATTCTCTCCATTTTTTTCTATCACTTTTTAAAAAACAATTTTGCCCCCTTTTTTCTGTTGTTCCTTCATTTTTTCTCTTTCTTTTTAGGCGAGTTTTTGACCTCTTCAGGTCTCTTTTTCCTTCATTTTTTGTTCCTGCCATCTTTTTGGCCCTCTTTCTTCTCGATTTTGTCATTCTCTCCATCTTTTTTTTTTTTTTTTTTCAGGATTTTTTGACATACCCGGACCTGTTGTTCCTTCATTTTTTCTCTTTCTTTTTAGGCGAGTTTTTTACCTCTCCAGGTCTCTTTTTCCTTCATTTTTTGTTCCTGCCATCTTTTTGGCCCTCTTTCTTCTCGATTTTGTCATTCTCTCCATCTTTTTTTTTTTTTTTTTTCAGGATTTTTTGACATACCCGGACCTGTTGTTCCTTCATTTTTTCTCTTTCTTTTTTGGCGAGTTTTTGACCTCTCCAGGTCTCTTTTTCCTTCATTTTTTGTTCCTGCCATCTTTTTGGCCCTCTTTCTTCTCGATTTTGTCATTCTCTCCATCTTTTTTTTTTTTTTTTTTTCAGGATTTTTTGACATACCCGGACCTGTTGTTCCTTCATTTTTTCTCTTTCTTTTTTGGCGAGTTTTTTACCTCTCCAGGTCTCATTTTCCTTCATTTTTTGTTCCTGCCATCTTTTTGTTCCTGCCATCAGGATTTTTTGACATACCCGGACCTGTTGTTCCTTCATTTTTTGTCTTTCTTTTTTGGCGAGTTTTTGACATCTCCAGGTCTCTTTTTCCTTCATTTTTTGTTCCTGCCATCTTTTTGGCCCTCTTTCTTCTCGATTTTGTCATTCTCTCCATCTTTTTTTTTTTTTTTTTTTTTCAGGATTTTTTGACATACCCGGACCTGTTGTTCCTTCATTTTTTGTCTTTCTTTTCTGGCGAGTTTTTGACCTCTCCAGGTCTCTTTTTCCTTCATTTTTTGTTCCTGCCATCTTTTTGGCCCTCTTTCTTCTCGATTTTGTCATTCTCTCCATCTTTATTTATTCATTTTTTTTCAGGATTTTTTGACACACCCATTTGCTGGGGTAAGTGTAGGCCGCCAATGGGTGTGCCAATGGGTGTGCTTTGCTGGGGTAAGTGAAAGCCGCCTATGGGTGTGCTTTGCTGGGGTAAGTTTAGGTTGTGTAGTTGTGTGAAAACGGGAAATAGGCAGAAGCACAACCTAATTCTAAACCGAGAAAACGGAAAATAGGCACAAGCGCAACCTAATTCAAAACCGAGAAAACGGAAAATAGGCACAATCGCAACCTAATTTCAAAATGGGGAAACTGGGTGTGCTTTGCTGGGGCAAGTGTAAGCCGCCTATGGGTGTGCTTTGCTGGGGTACGTGTAAGGTGCCTATTGGTGTGCTTTGCTGGGGTAAGTGTAGGCGGCCAATGGGTGTGCTTTGCTGGGGTAAGTGAAAGCCGCCTATGGGTGTGCTTTGCTGGGGTAAGTGTAGGTTGTGTAATTGTTTGAAAACGGGAATTAGGCACAAGCACAACCTAATTCCAAACCCAGAAAATGGAAAATAGGCACAAGCCCAACCTAATTCAAAACCGAGAAAACGGAAAATAGGCACAATCGCAACCTAATTCCAAACCGAGAAAACGGAAAATAGGCACGAGCACAACCTTATTCCAAACCCAGAAAATGGAAAATAGGCACAAGCCCAACCTAATTCAAAACCGAGAAAACGGAAAATAGGCACAATCGCAACCTAATTCCAAACCGAGAAAACGGAAAATAGGCACGAACACAACCTTATTCCAAACCCAGAAAATGGAAAATAGGCACAAGCCCAACCTAATTCAAAACCGAGAAAACGGAAAATAGGCACAATCGCAACCTAATTCAAAACCGAGAAAACGGAAAATAGGCACAAGCGCAACCTAATTCAAAACCGTGAAAACGGAATATAGGCACAAGCGCAACCTAATTTCAAAATGGGGAAACTGGGTGTGCTTTGCTGGGGCAAGTGTAAGCCGCCTATGGGTGTGCTTTGCTGCAAGCGCAAGTGTAAGGTGCCTATTGGTGTGCTTTGCTGGGGTAAGTGTAGGCGGCCAATGGGTGTGCTTTGCTGGGGTAAGTGAAAGCCGCCTATGGGTGTGCTTTGCTGGGGTAAGTTTAGGTTGTGTGGTTGTGTGAAAACGGGAAATAGGCACAAGCACAACCTAATTCTAAACCGAGAAAACGGAAAATAGGCACAAGCGCAACCTAATTCAAAACCGAGAAAACGGAAAATAGGCACAATCGCAACCTAATTTCAAAATGGGGAAACTGGGTGTGCTTTGCTGGGGCAAGTGTAAGCCGCCTATGGGTGTGCTTTGCTGGGGTACGTGTAAGCCGCATATGGGTGTGCTTTGCTGGGGTAAGTGTAGGTTGTGTAGTTGTGTGAAAACGGGAAAGAGGCACAACCACAACCTGCTTCCAAACCGAGAAAACTGGGTGTGCTTTGCTGGGGTAAGTTGTAAGCCGCCTATGGGTGTGCTTTGCTGGGGCAAGTGTAAGCCGCCTATGGGTGTTCTTTGCTGGGGTACGTGTAAGGTGCCTATTGGTGTGCCAAAAAGATGGCAGGAACAAAAAATGAAGGAAAAATAGACCTGGAGAGGTAAAAAACTCGCCAAAAAAGAAAGAGAAAAAATGAAGGAACAACAGGTCCGGGTATGTCAAAAAATCCTGAAAAAAAAAAAAAAAAAAAAGATGGAGAGAATGACAAAATCGAGAAGAAAGAGGGCCAAAAAGATGGCAGGAACAAAAAATGAAGGAAAAAGAGACCTGGAGAGGTCTAAAACTCGCCAAAAAAGAAAGACAAAAAATGAAGGAACAACAGGTCCGGGTATGTCAAAAAATCCTGAAAAAAAAAAAAAAAAAAAAGATGGAGAGAATGACAAAATCGAGAAGAAAGAGGGCCAAAAAGATGGCAGGAACAAAAAATGAAGGAAAAAGAGACCTGGAGAGGTAAAAAACTCGCCAAAAAAGAAAGACAAAAAATGAAGGAACAACAGGTCCGGGTATGTCAAAAAATCCTGAAAAAAAAAAAAAAAAAAAAGATGGAGAGAATGACAAAATCGAGAAGAAAGAGGGCCAAAAAGATGGCAGGAACAAAAAATGAAGGAAAAATAGACCTGGAGAGGTAAAAAACTCGCCAAAAAAGAAAGAGAAAAAATGAAGGAACAACAGGTCCGGGTATGTCAAAAAATCCTGAAAAAAAAAAAAAAAAAAAAGATGGAGAGAATGACAAAATCGAGAAGAAAGAGGGCCAAAAAGATGGCAGGAACAAAAAATGAAGGAAAAAGAGACCTGGAGAGGTCAAAAACTCGCCAAAAAAGAAAGAGAAAAAATGAAGGAACAACAGGTCCGGGTATGTCAAAAAATCCTTTTTTTTCCAAATTTCTTTTGCCCCCTTTTTTTCGATTTTTTATTCTCTCCATCTTTTTTTTCTACCACTCTTTCGAGTTTTTTTAACCCACTTTTTTCGAATTTGTTTTTGCTATCACTTTTTTTCTTTCCATCTTTTTTCGAGTTTTTTTCTATCACTCTTTTTTGATTTTTTATTCTCTCCATCTTTTTTTCTATCACTCTTTTTTCCAAATTTCTTTTGCCCCCTTTTTTCGATTTTTTATTCTCTCCATCTTTTTTCTATCACTCTTATTTTCGATGTTTTATTCTCTCCATCTTTTTTTTTCTCCGTCTTTTTTTCGATTTTTTTTTCTATCACTTTTTTCAATTTTTTATTCTCTCCATCTTTTTTTCTATTACTCTTTTTTCCAAATTTCTTTTGCCCCCTTTTTTCGATTTTTTATTCTCTCCATCTTTTTTCTATCACTGTTTTTTCGATTTTTTTACCCTCTTTTTTCGATTTCTTTTTGTAGCACTTTTTTCAATATTTTATTTGCTCCATCTTTTTATCACTTTTCTTTCGATTTTTTTTTCTCTCCATCTTTTTTTTCTACCACTCTTTTTCGAGTTTTTTTAACCCACTTTTTTCGAATTTTTTTTTGCTATCACTTTTTTTCTTTCCATCTTTTTTTTCTATCACTCTTATTTTCGATGTTTTATTCTCTCCATCTTTTTTTTCTCCGTCTTTTTTTCGATTTTTTTTTCTATCACTTTTTTCAATTTTTTATTCTCTCCATCTTTTTTTCTATCACTCTTTTTTCCAAATTTCTTTTGCCCCCTTTTTTTCGATTTTTTATTCTCTCCATCTTTTTTCTATCACTGTTTTTTCGATTTTTTTTTCTCTCCATCTTTTTTTTCTACCACTCTTTTTCGAGTTTTTTTAACCCACTTTTTTCGAATTTGTTTTTGCTATCACTTTTTTTCTTTCCATCTTTTTTCGAGTTTTTTTCTATCACTCTTTTTTGATTTTTTATTCTCTCCATCTTTTTTCTATCAGTCTTTTTTTCGATCTTTTATTCTCTCCATCTTTTTTTTCTATCACTCTTATTTTCGATGTTTTATTCTCTCCATCTTTTTTTTCTACCACTCTTTTTCGAGTTTTTTTAACCCACTTTTTTTTAATTCTTTTTTGCTATCACTTTTTTTCTTTCCATCTTTTTTCGATTTTTTTTCTATCACTCTTTTTTGATTTTTTATTCTCTCCATCTTTTTTTTCTATCACTCTTATTTTCGATGTTTTATTCTCTCCATCTTTTTTTTTCTCCGTCTTTTTTTCGATTTTTTTTTCTATCACTCTTTTCAATTTTTTATTCTCTCCATCTTTTTTTCTATCACTCTTTTCAATTTTTTATTCTCTCCATCTTTTTTTCTATCACTCTTTTTTCAAAATTTCTTTTGCCCCCTTTTTTTCGATTTTTTATTCTCTCCATCTTTTTTCTATCAGTCTTTTTTTCGATCTTTTATTCTCTCCATTTTATTCTCTCCATCTTTCTTCTATCACTCTTATTTTCGATGTTTTATTCTCTCCATCTTTTTTTTCTACCACTCTTTTTCGAGTTTTTTTAACCCACTTTTTTCGAATTTTTTTTTGCTATCACTTTTTATTCTCTCCATCTTTTTTCTATCAGTCTTTTTTTCGATTTTTATTCTCTCCATCTTTTTTTTTCTCCGTCTTTTTTTCGATTTTTTTTTCTATCACTTTTTTCAATTTTTTATTCTCTCCATCTTTTTTTCTATCACTCTTTTTTCCAAATTTCTTTTGCCCCCTTTTTTCGATTTTTTATTCTCTCCATCTTTTTTCTATCACTCTTATTTTCGATGTTTTATTCTCTCCATCTTTTTTTTTCTCCGTCTTTTTTTCGATTTTTTATTCTCTCCATCTTTTTTTTCTACCACTCTTTCGAGTTTTTTTAACCCACTTTTTTCGAATTTTTTTTTGCTATCACTTTTTTTCTTTCCATCTTTTTTCGATTTTTTTTCTATCACTCTTTTTTGATTTTTTATTCTCTCCATCTTTTTTCTATCAGTCTTTTTTTCGATCTTTTATTCTCTCCATTTTTTTTCTATCACTCTTTTTTTTTTAAATTTTTGCCCCCTTTTTTTCAATTTTTTATTCTCTCCATCTTTTTTTTCTCCGTCTTTTTTTCGATTTTGTTTTCTATCACTTTTTTCAATTTTTTATTCTCTCCATCTTTTTTTCTATCACTCTTTTTTCCAAATTTCTTTTGCCCCCTTTTTTTCGATTTTTTATTCTCTCCATCTTTTTTCTATCACTATTTTTTCGATTTTTTTTAACCTCTTTTTTCGATTTCTTTTTGTAGCACTTTTTTCAATATTTTATTGGCTCCATCTTTTTATCACTTTTTTTCGATTTTTTTTTCTCCATCTTTTTTTTCTACCACTCTTTTTCGAGTTTTTTTAACCCACTTTTTTCGAATTTTTTTTTGCTATCACTTTTTATTCTCTCCATCTTTTTTCTATCACTCTTATTTTCGATGTTTTATTCTCTCCATCTTTTTTTTTCTCCGTCTTTTTTTCGATTTTTTTTCTATCACTCTTTTCAATTTTTTATTCTCTCCATCTTTTTTTCTATCAATCTTTTTTCCAAATTTCTTTTGCTCCCTTTTTTTCGATTTTTTATTCTCTCCATCTTTTTCTATCACTGTTTTTTCGATTTTTTTACCCTCTTTTTTCGATTTCTTTTTGTAGCACTTTTTTCAATATTTTATTTGCTCCATCTTTTTATCACTTTTTTTCGATTTTTTTTTCTCCATCTTTTTTTTCTACCACTCTTTTTCGAGTTTTTTTAACCCACTTTTTTCGAATTTTTTTTTGCTATCACTTTTTTTCTTTCCATCTTTTTTCGATTTTTTTTTCTATCACTCTTTTTTGATTTTTTATTCTCTCCATCTTTTTTCCATCAGTCTTTTTTTCGATCTTTTATTCTCTCCATTTTTTTCTATCACTTTTTAAAAAACAATTTTGCCCCCTTTTTTCTGTTGTTCCTTCATTTTTTCTCTTTCTTTTTAGGCGAGTTTTTGACCTCTTCAGGTCTCTTTTTCCTTCATTTTTTGTTCCTGCCATCTTTTTGGCCCTCTTTCTTCTCGATTTTGTCATTCTCTCCATCTTTTTTTTTTTTTTTTTTCAGGATTTTTTGACATACCCGGACCTGTTGTTCCTTCATTTTTTCTCTTTCTTTTTAGGCGAGTTTTTTACCTCTCCAGGTCTCTTTTTCCTTCATTTTTTGTTCCTGCCATCTTTTTGGCCCTCTTTCTTCTCGATTTTGTCATTCTCTCCATCTTTTTTTTTTTTTTTTTTCAGGATTTTTTGACATACCCGGACCTGTTGTTCCTTCATTTTTTCTCTTTCTTTTTTGGCGAGTTTTTGACCTCTCCAGGTCTCTTTTTCCTTCATTTTTTGTTCCTGCCATCTTTTTGGCCCTCTTTCTTCTCGATTTTGTCATTCTCTCCATCTTTTTTTTTTTTTTTTTTTTCAGGATTTTTTGACATACCCGGACCTGTTGTTCCTTCATTTTTTCTCTTTCTTTTTTGGCGAGTTTTTTACCTCTCCAGGTCTCATTTTCCTTCATTTTTTGTTCCTGCCATCTTTTTGTTCCTGCCATCAGGATTTTTTGACATACCCGGACCTGTTGTTCCTTCATTTTTTGTCTTTCTTTTTTGGCGAGTTTTTGACATCTCCAGGTCTCTTTTTCCTTCATTTTTTGTTCCTGCCATCTTTTTGGCCCTCTTTCTTCTCGATTTTGTCATTCTCTCCATCTTTTTTTTTTTTTTTTTTTTTTCAGGATTTTTTGACATACCCGGACCTGTTGTTCCTTCATTTTTTGTCTTTCTTTTCTGGCGAGTTTTTGACCTCTCCAGGTCTCTTTTTCCTTCATTTTTTGTTCCTGCCATCTTTTTGGCCCTCTTTCTTCTCGATTTTGTCATTCTCTCCATCTTTATTTATTCATTTTTTTTCAGGATTTTTTGACACACCCATTTGCTGGGGTAAGTGTAGGCCGCCAATGGGTGTGCCAATGGGTGTGCTTTGCTGGGGTAAGTGAAAGCCGCCTATGGGTGTGCTTTGCTGGGGTAAGTTTAGGTTGTGTAGTTGTGTGAAAACGGGAAATAGGCAGAAGCACAACCTAATTCTAAACCGAGAAAACGGAAAATAGGCACAAGCGCAACCTAATTCAAAACCGAGAAAACGGAAAATAGGCACAATCGCAACCTAATTTCAAAATGGGGAAACTGGGTGTGCTTTGCTGGGGCAAGTGTAAGCCGCCTATGGGTGTGCTTTGCTGGGGTACGTGTAAGGTGCCTATTGGTGTGCTTTGCTGGGGTAAGTGTAGGCGGCCAATGGGTGTGCTTTGCTGGGGTAAGTGAAAGCCGCCTATGGGTGTGCTTTGCTGGGGTAAGTGTAGGTTGTGTAATTGTTTGAAAACGGGAATTAGGCACAAGCACAACCTAATTCCAAACCCAGAAAATGGAAAATAGGCACAAGCCCAACCTAATTCAAAACCGAGGAAAACGGAAAATAGGCACAATCGCAACCTAATTCCAAACCGAGAAAACGGAAAATAGGCACGAGCACAACCTTATTCCAAACCCAGAAAATGGAAAATAGGCACAAGCCCAACCTAATTCAAAACCGAGAAAACGGAAAATAGGCACAATCGCAACCTAATTCCAAACCGAGAAAACGGAAAATAGGCACGAACACAACCTTATTCCAAACCCAGAAAATGGAAAATAGGCACAAGCCCAACCTAATTCAAAACCGAGAAAACGGAAAATAGGCACAATCGCAACCTAATTCAAAACCGAGAAAACGGAAAATAGGCACAAGCGCAACCTAATTCAAAACCGTGAAAACGGAATATAGGCACAAGCGCAACCTAATTTCAAAATGGGGAAACTGGGTGTGCTTTGCTGGGGCAAGTGTAAGCCGCCTATGGGTGTGCTTTGCTGCAAGCGCAAGTGTAAGGTGCCTATTGGTGTGCTTTGCTGGGGTAAGTGTAGGCGGCCAATGGGTGTGCTTTGCTGGGGTAAGTGAAAGCCGCCTATGGGTGTGCTTTGCTGGGGTAAGTTTAGGTTGTGTGGTTGTGTGAAAACGGGAAATAGGCACAAGCACAACCTAATTCTAAACCGAGAAAACGGAAAATAGGCACAAGCGCAACCTAATTCAAAACCGAGAAAACGGAAAATAGGCACAATCGCAACCTAATTTCAAAATGGGGAAACTGGGTGTGCTTTGCTGGGGCAAGTGTAAGCCGCCTATGGGTGTGCTTTGCTGGGGTACGTGTAAGCCGCATATGGGTGTGCTTTGCTGGGGTAAGTGTAGGTTGTGTAGTTGTGTGAAAACGGGAAAGAGGCACAACCACAACCTGCTTCCAAACCGAGAAAACTGGGTGTGCTTTGCTGGGGTAAGTTGTAAGCCGCCTATGGGTGTGCTTTGCTGGGGCAAGTGTAAGCCGCCTATGGGTGTTCTTTGCTGGGGTACGTGTAAGGTGCCTATTGGTGTGCCAAAAAGATGGCAGGAACAAAAAATGAAGGAAAAATAGACCTGGAGAGGTAAAAAACTCGCCAAAAAAGAAAGAGAAAAAATGAAGGAACAACAGGTCCGGGTATGTCAAAAAATCCTGAAAAAAAAAAAAAAAAAAAAGATGGAGAGAATGACAAAATCGAGAAGAAAGAGGGCCAAAAAGATGGCAGGAACAAAAAATGAAGGAAAAAGAGACCTGGAGAGGTCTAAAACTCGCCAAAAAAGAAAGACAAAAAATGAAGGAACAACAGGTCCGGGTATGTCAAAAAATCCTGAAAAAAAAAAAAAAAAAAAAGATGGAGAGAATGACAAAATCGAGAAGAAAGAGGGCCAAAAAGATGGCAGGAACAAAAAATGAAGGAAAAAGAGACCTGGAGAGGTAAAAAACTCGCCAAAAAAGAAAGACAAAAAATGAAGGAACAACAGGTCCGGGTATGTCAAAAAATCCTGAAAAAAAAAAAAAAAAAAAAGATGGAGAGAATGACAAAATCGAGAAGAAAGAGGGCCAAAAAGATGGCAGGAACAAAAAATGAAGGAAAAATAGACCTGGAGAGGTAAAAAACTCGCCAAAAAAGAAAGAGAAAAAATGAAGGAACAACAGGTCCGGGTATGTCAAAAAATCCTGAAAAAAAAAAAAAAAAAAAAGATGGAGAGAATGACAAAATCGAGAAGAAAGAGGGCCAAAAAGATGGCAGGAACAAAAAATGAAGGAAAAAGAGACCTGGAGAGGTCAAAAACTCGCCAAAAAAGAAAGAGAAAAAATGAAGGAACAACAGGTCCGGGTATGTCAAAAAATCCTTTTTTTTCCAAATTTCTTTTGCCCCCTTTTTTTCGATTTTTTATTCTCTCCATCTTTTTTTTCTACCACTCTTTCGAGTTTTTTTAACCCACTTTTTTCGAATTTGTTTTTGCTATCACTTTTTTTCTTTCCATCTTTTTTCGAGTTTTTTTCTATCACTCTTTTTTGATTTTTTATTCTCTCCATCTTTTTTTCTATCACTCTTTTTTCCAAATTTCTTTTGCCCCCTTTTTTCGATTTTTTATTCTCTCCATCTTTTTTCTATCACTCTTATTTTCGATGTTTTATTCTCTCCATCTTTTTTTTTCTCCGTCTTTTTTTCGATTTTTTTTTCTATCACTTTTTTCAATTTTTTATTCTCTCCATCTTTTTTTCTATTACTCTTTTTTCCAAATTTCTTTTGCCCCCTTTTTTCGATTTTTTATTCTCTCCATCTTTTTTCTATCACTGTTTTTTCGATTTTTTTACCCTCTTTTTTCGATTTCTTTTTGTAGCACTTTTTTCAATATTTTATTTGCTCCATCTTTTTATCACTTTTCTTTCGATTTTTTTTTCTCTCCATCTTTTTTTTCTACCACTCTTTTTCGAGTTTTTTTAACCCACTTTTTTCGAATTTTTTTTTGCTATCACTTTTTTTCTTTCCATCTTTTTTTTCTATCACTCTTATTTTCGATGTTTTATTCTCTCCATCTTTTTTTTCTCCGTCTTTTTTTCGATTTTTTTTTCTATCACTTTTTTCAATTTTTTATTCTCTCCATCTTTTTTTCTATCACTCTTTTTTCCAAATTTCTTTTGCCCCCTTTTTTTCGATTTTTTATTCTCTCCATCTTTTTTCTATCACTGTTTTTTCGATTTTTTTTTCTCTCCATCTTTTTTTTCTACCACTCTTTTTCGAGTTTTTTTAACCCACTTTTTTCGAATTTGTTTTTGCTATCACTTTTTTTCTTTCCATCTTTTTTCGAGTTTTTTTCTATCACTCTTTTTTGATTTTTTATTCTCTCCATCTTTTTTCTATCAGTCTTTTTTTCGATCTTTTATTCTCTCCATCTTTTTTTTCTATCACTCTTATTTTCGATGTTTTATTCTCTCCATCTTTTTTTTCTACCACTCTTTTTCGAGTTTTTTTAACCCACTTTTTTTTAATTCTTTTTTGCTATCACTTTTTTTCTTTCCATCTTTTTTCGATTTTTTTTCTATCACTCTTTTTTGATTTTTTATTCTCTCCATCTTTTTTTTCTATCACTCTTATTTTCGATGTTTTATTCTCTCCATCTTTTTTTTTCTCCGTCTTTTTTTCGATTTTTTTTTCTATCACTCTTTTCAATTTTTTATTCTCTCCATCTTTTTTTCTATCACTCTTTTCAATTTTTTATTCTCTCCATCTTTTTTTCTATCACTCTTTTTTCAAAATTTCTTTTGCCCCCTTTTTTTCGATTTTTTATTCTCTCCATCTTTTTTCTATCAGTCTTTTTTTCGATCTTTTATTCTCTCCATTTTTTTTCTATCACTCTTTTTTTTTTAAATTTCTGCCCCCTTTTTTTCAATTTTTTATTCTCTCCATCTTTCTTCTATCACTCTTATTTTCGATGTTTTATTCTCTCCATCTTTTTTTTCTACCACTCTTTTTCGAGTTTTTTTAACCCACTTTTTTCGAATTTTTTTTTGCTATCACTTTTTATTCTCTCCATCTTTTTTCTATCAGTCTTTTTTTCGATTTTTATTCTCTCCATCTTTTTTTTTCTCCGTCTTTTTTTCGATTTTTTTTTCTATCACTTTTTTCAATTTTTTATTCTCTCCATCTTTTTTTCTATCACTCTTTTTTCCAAATTTCTTTTGCCCCCTTTTTTCGATTTTTTATTCTCTCCATCTTTTTTCTATCACTCTTATTTTCGATGTTTTATTCTCTCCATCTTTTTTTTTCTCCGTCTTTTTTTCGATTTTTTATTCTCTCCATCTTTTTTTTCTACCACTCTTTCGAGTTTTTTTAACCCACTTTTTTCGAATTTTTTTTTGCTATCACTTTTTTTCTTTCCATCTTTTTTCGATTTTTTTTCTATCACTCTTTTTTGATTTTTTATTCTCTCCATCTTTTTTCTATCAGTCTTTTTTTCGATCTTTTATTCTCTCCATTTTTTTTCTATCACTCTTTTTTTTTTAAATTTTTGCCCCCTTTTTTTCAATTTTTTATTCTCTCCATCTTTTTTTTCTCCGTCTTTTTTTCGATTTTGTTTTCTATCACTTTTTTCAATTTTTTATTCTCTCCATCTTTTTTTCTATCACTCTTTTTTCCAAATTTCTTTTGCCCCCTTTTTTTCGATTTTTTATTCTCTCCATCTTTTTTCTATCACTATTTTTTCGATTTTTTTTAACCTCTTTTTTCGATTTCTTTTTGTAGCACTTTTTTCAATATTTTATTGGCTCCATCTTTTTATCACTTTTTTTCGATTTTTTTTTCTCCATCTTTTTTTTCTACCACTCTTTTTCGAGTTTTTTTAACCCACTTTTTTCGAATTTTTTTTTGCTATCACTTTTTATTCTCTCCATCTTTTTTCTATCACTCTTATTTTCGATGTTTTATTCTCTCCATCTTTTTTTTTCTCCGTCTTTTTTTCGATTTTTTTTCTATCACTCTTTTCAATTTTTTATTCTCTCCATCTTTTTTTCTATCAATCTTTTTTCCAAATTTCTTTTGCTCCCTTTTTTTCGATTTTTTATTCTCTCCATCTTTTTCTATCACTGTTTTTTCGATTTTTTTACCCTCTTTTTTCGATTTCTTTTTGTAGCACTTTTTTCAATATTTTATTTGCTCCATCTTTTTATCACTTTTTTTCGATTTTTTTTTCTCCATCTTTTTTTTCTACCACTCTTTTTCGAGTTTTTTTAACCCACTTTTTTCGAATTTTTTTTTGCTATCACTTTTTTTCTTTCCATCTTTTTTCGATTTTTTTTTCTATCACTCTTTTTTGATTTTTTATTCTCTCCATCTTTTTTCCATCAGTCTTTTTTTCGATCTTTTATTCTCTCCATTTTTTTCTATCACTTTTTAAAAAACAATTTTGCCCCCTTTTTTCTGTTGTTCCTTCATTTTTTCTCTTTCTTTTTAGGCGAGTTTTTGACCTCTTCAGGTCTCTTTTTCCTTCATTTTTTGTTCCTGCCATCTTTTTGGCCCTCTTTCTTCTCGATTTTGTCATTCTCTCCATCTTTTTTTTTTTTTTTTTCAGGATTTTTTGACATACCCGGACCTGTTGTTCCTTCATTTTTTCTCTTTCTTTTTAGGCGAGTTTTTTACCTCTCCAGGTCTCTTTTTCCTTCATTTTTTGTTCCTGCCATCTTTTTGGCCCTCTTTCTTCTCGATTTTGTCATTCTCTCCATCTTTTTTTTTTTTTTTTTTCAGGATTTTTTGACATACCCGGACCTGTTGTTCCTTCATTTTTTCTCTTTCTTTTTTGGCGAGTTTTTGACCTCTCCAGGTCTCTTTTTCCTTCATTTTTTGTTCCTGCCATCTTTTTGGCCCTCTTTCTTCTCGATTTTGTCATTCTCTCCATCTTTTTTTTTTTTTTTTTTTCAGGATTTTTTGACATACCCGGACCTGTTGTTCCTTCATTTTTTCTCTTTCTTTTTTGGCGAGTTTTTTACCTCTCCAGGTCTCATTTTCCTTCATTTTTTGTTCCTGCCATCTTTTTGTTCCTGCCATCAGGATTTTTTGACATACCCGGACCTGTTGTTCCTTCATTTTTTGTCTTTCTTTTTTGGCGAGTTTTTGACATCTCCAGGTCTCTTTTTCCTTCATTTTTTGTTCCTGCCATCTTTTTGGCCCTCTTTCTTCTCGATTTTGTCATTCTCTCCATCTTTTTTTTTTTTTTTTTTTTTCAGGATTTTTTGACATACCCGGACCTGTTGTTCCTTCATTTTTTGTCTTTCTTTTCTGGCGAGTTTTTGACCTCTCCAGGTCTCTTTTTCCTTCATTTTTTGTTCCTGCCATCTTTTTGGCCCTCTTTCTTCTCGATTTTGTCATTCTCTCCATCTTTATTTATTCATTTTTTTTCAGGATTTTTTGACACACCCATTTGCTGGGGTAAGTGTAGGCCGCCAATGGGTGTGCCAATGGGTGTGCTTTGCTGGGGTAAGTGAAAGCCGCCTATGGGTGTGCTTTGCTGGGGTAAGTTTAGGTTGTGTAGTTGTGTGAAAACGGGAAGAGGGGGGCAGAAGCACAACCTAATTCTAAACCGAGAAAACGGAAAATAGGCACAAGCGCAACCTAATTCAAAACCGAGAAAACGGAAAATAGGCACAATCGCAACCTAATTTCAAAATGGGGAAACTGGGTGTGCTTTGCTGGGGCAAGTGTAAGCCGCCTATGGGTGTGCTTTGCTGGGGTACGTGTAAGGTGCCTATTGGTGTGCTTTGCTGGGGTAAGTGTAGGCGGCCAATGGGTGTGCTTTGCTGGGGTAAGTGAAAGCCGCCTATGGGTGTGCTTTGCTGGGGTAAGTGTAGGTTGTGTAATTGTTTGAAAACGGGAATTAGGCACAAGCACAACCTAATTCCAAACCCAGAAAATGGAAAATAGGCACAAGCCCAACCTAATTCAAAACCGAGAAAACGGAAAATAGGCACAATCGCAACCTAATTCCAAACCGAGAAAACGGAAAATAGGCACGAGCACAACCTTATTCCAAACCCAGAAAATGGAAAATAGGCACAAGCCCAACCTAATTCAAAACCGAGAAAACGGAAAATAGGCACAATCGCAACCTAATTCCAAACCGAGAAAACGGAAAATAGGCACGAACACAACCTTATTCCAAACCCAGAAAATGGAAAATAGGCACAAGCCCAACCTAATTCAAAACCGAGAAAACGGAAAATAGGCACAATCGCAACCTAATTCAAAACCGAGAAAACGGAAAATAGGCACAAGCGCAACCTAATTCAAAACCGTGAAAACGGAATATAGGCACAAGCGCAACCTAATTTCAAAATGGGGAAACTGGGTGTGCTTTGCTGGGGCAAGTGTAAGCCGCCTATGGGTGTGCTTTGCTGCAAGCGCAAGTGTAAGGTGCCTATTGGTGTGCTTTGCTGGGGTAAGTGTAGGCGGCCAATGGGTGTGCTTTGCTGGGGTAAGTGAAAGCCGCCTATGGGTGTGCTTTGCTGGGGTAAGTTTAGGTTGTGTGGTTGTGTGAAAACGGGAAATAGGCACAAGCACAACCTAATTCTAAACCGAGAAAACGGAAAATAGGCACAAGCGCAACCTAATTCAAAACCGAGAAAACGGAAAATAGGCACAATCGCAACCTAATTTCAAAATGGGGAAACTGGGTGTGCTTTGCTGGGGCAAGTGTAAGCCGCCTATGGGTGTGCTTTGCTGGGGTACGTGTAAGCCGCATATGGGTGTGCTTTGCTGGGGTAAGTGTAGGTTGTGTAGTTGTGTGAAAACGGGAAAGAGGCACAACCACAACCTGCTTCCAAACCGAGAAAACTGGGTGTGCTTTGCTGGGGTAAGTTGTAAGCCGCCTATGGGTGTGCTTTGCTGGGGCAAGTGTAAGCCGCCTATGGGTGTTCTTTGCTGGGGTACGTGTAAGGTGCCTATTGGTGTGCCAAAAAGATGGCAGGAACAAAAAATGAAGGAAAAAGAGACCTGGAGAGGTAAAAAACTCGCCAAAAAAGAAAGACAAAAAATGAAGGAACAACAGGTCCGGGTATGTCAAAAAATCCTGAAAAAAAAAAAAAAAAAAAGATGGAGAGAATGACAAAATCGAGAAGAAAGAGGGCCAAAAAGATGGCAGGAACAAAAAATGAAGGAAAAATAGACCTGGAGAGGTAAAAAACTCGCCAAAAAAGAAAGAGAAAAAATGAAGGAACAACAGGTCCGGGTATGTCAAAAAATCCTGAAAAAAAAAAAAAAAAAAAAGATGGAGAGAATGACAAAATCGAGAAGAAAGAGGGCCAAAAAGATGGCAGGAACAAAAAATGAAGGAAAAAGAGACCTGGAGAGGTCAAAAACTCGCCAAAAAAGAAAGAGAAAAAATGAAGGAACAACAGGTCCGGGTATGTCAAAAAATCCTTTTTTTTCCAAATTTCTTTTGCCCCCTTTTTTTCGATTTTTTATTCTCTCCATCTTTTTTTTCTACCACTCTTTCGAGTTTTTTTAACCCACTTTTTTCGAATTTGTTTTTGCTATCACTTTTTTTCTTTCCATCTTTTTTCGAGTTTTTTTCTATCACTCTTTTTTGATTTTTTATTCTCTCCATCTTTTTTTCTATCACTCTTTTTTCCAAATTTCTTTTGCCCCCTTTTTTCGATTTTTTATTCTCTCCATCTTTTTTCTATCACTCTTATTTTCGATGTTTTATTCTCTCCATCTTTTTTTTTCTCCGTCTTTTTTTCGATTTTTTTTTCTATCACTTTTTTCAATTTTTTATTCTCTCCATCTTTTTTTCTATTACTCTTTTTTCCAAATTTCTTTTGCCCCCTTTTTTCGATTTTTTATTCTCTCCATCTTTTTTCTATCACTGTTTTTTCGATTTTTTTACCCTCTTTTTTCGATTTCTTTTTGTAGCACTTTTTTCAATATTTTATTTGCTCCATCTTTTTATCACTTTTCTTTCGATTTTTTTTTCTCTCCATCTTTTTTTTCTACCACTCTTTTTCGAGTTTTTTTAACCCACTTTTTTCGAATTTTTTTTTTGCTATCACTTTTTTTCTTTCCATCTTTTTTTTCTATCACTCTTATTTTCGATGTTTTATTCTCTCCATCTTTTTTTTCTCCGTCTTTTTTTCGATTTTTTTTTCTATCACTTTTTTCAATTTTTTATTCTCTCCATCTTTTTTTCTATCACTCTTTTTTCCAAATTTCTTTTGCCCCCTTTTTTTCGATTTTTTATTCTCTCCATCTTTTTTCTATCACTGTTTTTTCGATTTTTTTTTCTCTCCATCTTTTTTTTCTACCACTCTTTTTCGAGTTTTTTTAACCCACTTTTTTCGAATTTGTTTTTGCTATCACTTTTTTTCTTTCCATCTTTTTTCGAGTTTTTTTCTATCACTCTTTTTTGATTTTTTATTCTCTCCATCTTTTTTCTATCAGTCTTTTTTTCGATCTTTTATTCTCTCCATCTTTTTTTTCTATCACTCTTATTTTCGATGTTTTATTCTCTCCATCTTTTTTTTCTACCACTCTTTTTCGAGTTTTTTTAACCCACTTTTTTTTAATTCTTTTTTGCTATCACTTTTTTTCTTTCCATCTTTTTTCGATTTTTTTTCTATCACTCTTTTTTGATTTTTTATTCTCTCCATCTTTTTTTTCTATCACTCTTATTTTCGATGTTTTATTCTCTCCATCTTTTTTTTTCTCCGTCTTTTTTTCGATTTTTTTTTCTATCACTCTTTTCAATTTTTTATTCTCTCCTTATTTTTTTCTATCACTCTTTTCAATTTTTTATTCTCTCCATCTTTTTTTCTATCACTCTTTTTTCAAAATTTCTTTTGCCCCCTTTTTTTCGATTTTTTATTCTCTCCATCTTTTTTCTATCAGTCTTTTTTTCGATCTTTTATTCTCTCCATTTTTTTTCTATCACTCTTTTTTTTTTAAATTTCTGCCCCCTTTTTTTCAATTTTTTATTCTCTCCATCTTTCTTCTATCACTCTTATTTTCGATGTTTTATTCTCTCCATCTTTTTTTTCTACCACTCTTTTTCGAGTTTTTTTAACCCACTTTTTTCGAATTTTTTTTTGCTATCACTTTTTATTCTCTCCATCTTTTTTCTATCAGTCTTTTTTTCGATTTTTATTCTCTCCATCTTTTTTTTCTCCGTCTTTTTTTCGATTTTTTTTTCTATCACTTTTTTCAATTTTTTATTCTCTCCATCTTTTTTTCTATCACTCTTTTTTCCAAATTTCTTTTGCCCCCTTTTTTCGATTTTTTATTCTCTCCATCTTTTTTCTATCACTCTTATTTTCGATGTTTTATTCTCTCCATCTTTTTTTTTTCTCCGTCTTTTTTTCGATTTTTTTTTCTCTCCATCTTTTTTTTCTACCACTCTTTCGAGTTTTTTTAACCCACTTTTTTCGAATTTTTTTTTGCTATCACTTTTTATTCTCTCCATCTTTTTTCTATCACTCTTATTTTCGATGTTTTATTCTCTCCATCTTTTTTTTTCTCCGTCTTTTTTTCGATTTTTTTTCTATCACTCTTTTCAATTTTTTATTCTCTCCATCTTTTTTTCTATCAATCTTTTTTCCAAATTTCTTTTGCTCCCTTTTTTTCGATTTTTTATTCTCTCCATCTTTTTCTATCACTGTTTTTTCGATTTTTTTACCCTCTTTTTTCGATTTCTTTTTGTAGCACTTTTTTCAATATTTTATTTGCTCCATCTTTTTATCACTTTTTTTCGATTTTTTTTTCTCCATCTTTTTTTTCTACCACTCTTTTTCGAGTTTTTTTAACCCACTTTTTTCGAATTTTTTTTTGCTATCACTTTTTTTCTTTCCATCTTTTTTCGATTTTTTTTTCTATCACTCTTTTTTGATTTTTTATTCTCTCCATCTTTTTTCCATCAGTCTTTTTTTCGATCTTTTATTCTCTCCATTTTTTTCTATCACTTTTTAAAAAACAATTTTGCCCCCTTTTTTCTGTTGTTCCTTCATTTTTTCTCTTTCTTTTTAGGCGAGTTTTTGACCTCTTCAGGTCTCTTTTTCCTTCATTTTTTGTTCCTGCCATCTTTTTGGCCCTCTTTCTTCTCGATTTTGTCATTCTCTCCATCTTTTTTTTTTTTTTTTTCAGGATTTTTTGACATACCCGGACCTGTTGTTCCTTCATTTTTTCTCTTTCTTTTTAGGCGAGTTTTTTACCTCTCCAGGTCTCTTTTTCCTTCATTTTTTGTTCCTGCCATCTTTTTGGCCCTCTTTCTTCTCGATTTTGTCATTCTCTCCATCTTTTTTTTTTTTTTTTTTTCAGGATTTTTTGACATACCCGGACCTGTTGTTCCTTCATTTTTTCTCTTTCTTTTTTGGCGAGTTTTTGACCTCTCCAGGTCTCTTTTTCCTTCATTTTTTGTTCCTGCCATCTTTTTGGCCCTCTTTCTTCTCGATTTTGTCATTCTCTCCATCTTTTTTTTTTTTTTTTTTTCAGGATTTTTTGACATACCCGGACCTGTTGTTCCTTCATTTTTTCTCTTTCTTTTTTGGCGAGTTTTTTACCTCTCCAGGTCTCATTTTCCTTCATTTTTTGTTCCTGCCATCTTTTTGTTCCTGCCATCAGGATTTTTTGACATACCCGGACCTGTTGTTCCTTCATTTTTTGTCTTTCTTTTTTGGCGAGTTTTTGACATCTCCAGGTCTCTTTTTCCTTCATTTTTTGTTCCTGCCATCTTTTTGGCCCTCTTTCTTCTCGATTTTGTCATTCTCTCCATCTTTTTTTTTTTTTTTTTTTTCAGGATTTTTTGACATACCCGGACCTGTTGTTCCTTCATTTTTTGTCTTTCTTTTCTGGCGAGTTTTTGACCTCTCCAGGTCTCTTTTTCCTTCATTTTTTGTTCCTGCCATCTTTTTGGCCCTCTTTCTTCTCGATTTTGTCATTCTCTCCATCTTTATTTATTCATTTTTTTTCAGGATTTTTTGACACACCCATTTGCTGGGGTAAGTGTAGGCCGCCAATGGGTGTGCCAATGGGTGTGCTTTGCTGGGGTAAGTGAAAGCCGCCTATGGGTGTGCTTTGCTGGGGTAAGTTTAGGTTGTGTAGTTGTGTGAAAACGGGAGGGGGGGGGCAGAAGCACAACCTAATTCTAAACCGAGAAAACGGAAAATAGGCACAAGCGCAACCTAATTCAAAACCGAGAAAACGGAAAATAGGCACAATCGCAACCTAATTTCAAAATGGGGAAACTGGGTGTGCTTTGCTGGGGCAAGTGTAAGCCGCCTATGGGTGTGCTTTGCTGGGGTACGTGTAAGGTGCCTATTGGTGTGCTTTGCTGGGGTAAGTGTAGGCGGCCAATGGGTGTGCTTTGCTGGGGTAAGTGAAAGCCGCCTATGGGTGTGCTTTGCTGGGGTAAGTGTAGGTTGTGTAATTGTTTGAAAACGGGAATTAGGCACAAGCACAACCTAATTCCAAACCCAGAAAATGGAAAATAGGCACAAGCCCAACCTAATTCAAAACCGAGAAAACGGAAAATAGGCACAATCGCAACCTAATTCCAAACCGAGAAAACGGAAAATAGGCACGAGCACAACCTTATTCCAAACCCAGAAAATGGAAAATAGGCACAAGCCCAACCTAATTCAAAACCGAGAAAACGGAAAATAGGCACAATCGCAACCTAATTCCAAACCGAGAAAACGGAAAATAGGCACGAACACAACCTTATTCCAAACCCAGAAAATGGAAAATAGGCACAAGCCCAACCTAATTCAAAACCGAGAAAACGGAAAATAGGCACAATCGCAACCTAATTCAAAACCGAGAAAACGGAAAATAGGCACAAGCGCAACCTAATTCAAAACCGTGAAAACGGAATATAGGCACAAGCGCAACCTAATTTCAAAATGGGGGAAACTGGGTGTGCTTTGCTGGGGCAAGTGTAAGCCGCCTATGGGTGTGCTTTGCTGCAAGCGCAAGTGTAAGGTGCCTATTGGTGTGCTTTGCTGGGGTAAGTGTAGGCGGCCAATGGGTGTGCTTTGCTGGGGTAAGTGAAAGCCGCCTATGGGTGTGCTTTGCTGGGGTAAGTTTAGGTTGTGTGGTTGTGTGAAAACGGGAAATAGGCACAAGCACAACCTAATTCTAAACCGAGAAAACGGAAAATAGGCACAAGCGCAACCTAATTCAAAACCGAGAAAACGGAAAATAGGCACAATCGCAACCTAATTTCAAAATGGGGAAACTGGGTGTGCTTTGCTGGGGCAAGTGTAAGCCGCCTATGGGTGTGCTTTGCTGGGGTACGTGTAAGCCGCATATGGGTGTGCTTTGCTGGGGTAAGTGTAGGTTGTGTAGTTGTGTGAAAACGGGAAAGAGGCACAACCACAACCTGCTTCCAAACCGAGAAAACTGGGTGTGCTTTGCTGGGGTAAGTTGTAAGCCGCCTATGGGTGTGCTTTGCTGGGGCAAGTGTAAGCCGCCTATGGGTGTTCTTTGCTGGGGTACGTGTAAGGTGCCTATTGGTGTGCCAAAAAGATGGCAGGAACAAAAAATGAAGGAAAAAGAGACCTGGAGAGGTAAAAAACTCGCCAAAAAAGAAAGACAAAAAATGAAGGAACAACAGGTCCGGGTATGTCAAAAAATCCTGAAAAAAAAAAAAAAAAAAGATGGAGAGAATGACAAAATCGAGAAGAAAGAGGGCCAAAAAGATGGCAGGAACAAAAAATGAAGGAAAAATAGACCTGGAGAGGTAAAAAACTCGCCAAAAAAGAAAGAGAAAAAATGAAGGAACAACAGGTCCGGGTATGTCAAAAAATCCTGAAAAAAAAAAAAAAAAAAAAGATGGAGAGAATGACAAAATCGAGAAGAAAGAGGGCCAAAAAGATGGCAGGAACAAAAAATGAAGGAAAAAGAGACCTGGAGAGGTCAAAAACTCGCCAAAAAAGAAAGAGAAAAAATGAAGGAACAACAGGTCCGGGTATGTCAAAAAATCCTTTTTTTTCCAAATTTCTTTTGCCCCCTTTTTTTCGATTTTTTATTCTCTCCATCTTTTTTTTCTACCACTCTTTCGAGTTTTTTTAACCCACTTTTTTCGAATTTGTTTTTGCTATCACTTTTTTTCTTTCCATCTTTTTTCGAGTTTTTTTCTATCACTCTTTTTTGATTTTTTATTCTCTCCATCTTTTTTTCTATCACTCTTTTTTCCAAATTTCTTTTGCCCCCTTTTTTCGATTTTTTATTCTCTCCATCTTTTTTCTATCACTCTTATTTTCGATGTTTTATTCTCTCCATCTTTTTTTTTCTCCGTCTTTTTTTCGATTTTTTTTTCTATCACTTTTTTCAATTTTTTATTCTCTCCATCTTTTTTTCTATTACTCTTTTTTCCAAATTTCTTTTGCCCCCTTTTTTCGATTTTTTATTCTCTCCATCTTTTTTCTATCACTGTTTTTTCGATTTTTTTACCCTCTTTTTTCGATTTCTTTTTGTAGCACTTTTTTCAATATTTTATTTGCTCCATCTTTTTATCACTTTTCTTTCGATTTTTTTTTCTCTCCATCTTTTTTTTCTACCACTCTTTTTCGAGTTTTTTTAACCCACTTTTTTCGAATTTTTTTTTGCTATCATTTTTTTCTTTCCATCTTTTTTTTCTATCACTCTTATTTTCGATGTTTTATTCTCTCCATCTTTTTTTTCTCCGTCTTTTTTTCGATTTTTTTTTCTATCACTTTTTTCAATTTTTTATTCTCTCCATCTTTTTTTCTATCACTCTTTTTTCCAAATTTCTTTTGCCCCCTTTTTTTCGATTTTTTATTCTCTCCATCTTTTTTCTATCACTGTTTTTTCGATTTTTTTTTCTCTCCATCTTTTTTTTCTACCACTCTTTTTCGAGTTTTTTTAACCCACTTTTTTCGAATTTGTTTTTGCTATCACTTTTTTTCTTTCCATCTTTTTTCGAGTTTTTTTCTATCACTCTTTTTTGATTTTTTATTCTCTCCATCTTTTTTCTATCAGTCTTTTTTTCGATCTTTTATTCTCTCCATCTTTTTTTTCTATCACTCTTATTTTCGATGTTTTATTCTCTCCATCTTTTTTTTCTACCACTCTTTTTCGAGTTTTTTTAACCCACTTTTTTTTAATTCTTTTTTGCTATCACTTTTTTTCTTTCCATCTTTTTTCGATTTTTTTTCTATCACTCTTTTTTGATTTTTTATTCTCTCCATC
>JAOPHQ010001886.1:10000-25000 GCA_030340625.1 Merluccius polli | reverse complement strand
CAGGCCCTTACAACTCGAGCACAAGCACAAAGTCAACCGCAGGTAGACGCCGGACCCCCCCAGTGGCCAGCCGCAATCAATAGCAGTCGGCACGGCTAACGAGAGCAGCAGTCACTCTCTCGGCTTTCACCGGCCCCATTAACAGGCAGTGCCAGGCCTAATTCTACACAAAAAAAAAAGAAGTAGAAGAAGGAGAAGGAGAAGAAGAAGAAGAAAAAAAAGAAGAAGAAGAAAGAAACCCTGCACCCTGTTAATGGTGAGAAATACGGGACCGCTGCCGGCAACATTTTGAGACTGGAGCCTGGAGGACAACCTCCTGCCTTGGTTTCAGCACAAGACGAAGAAGGAGAAGGAGAAGGAGAAGAAGAAGGAGAAGAAGAAGAAGAAGAAGAAGAAGAAGAAGAAGAAGAAGAAGAAGAAGAAGAAGAAGTGGTCAAACTGGTAAAAAAAATACAAAATAAAGCAAGGTGAAAGTAGCCCTACAGTCCTCCACCATCTTTAAACCATGCTACCATACTAGTTTTGTTTTTATGTTTTCTCTCTCTCTCACTGTCTCTCTGGTGACCCGGTGAGCTAAAACCTATTCATGACAATTAAATTTTCCCGGGTCCCCCGCAGAGCTGCTGTAAGTACAAGGCCGGGGCTTAGCATGTAGCATCGGTGACAGGGAAGCGCCGGCCTTATTGTCTTTGAGAGGGAGGGAGAGAGAGAGAGAGAGAGAGAGAGAGAGAGAGAAAGAAAGAGAGAAATTTAATTAGACCTTGTACACCACCACCACCATAACCGCCCACAACCGCCCACTTTCTCTGAGCTCACACCGGCGAAGGCGAAAGCGCGCGGGGGGGGGGGTGTATGTATGTGTGTGTGTGTGTGTGTGTGTGTGTGTGTGTGAGGGGGGGGGTTGTGGTGCTCTTGGACGCACAGGGAGGATTTCTGGAGGATCATGTACGGAGATCAACAGATAAGCAGCTAATTTTGTGTACTTATGGGAGCAAACGATCGAGCGCGGCTCCCCCCCCCCCCCCCCCCCCCCCCTCTGGATTTCCACCGGTGCGAGAGACGAGGTTGAAAGGAGGGAGTCGGGCCCCGGCCCCAAGTCTGGGGGGTTTCCTTTGGCCATTAATGCTGATCTCTAAAATTAAATGATTTATACCACTTGATAGGGCTTAGAGATAGAAGAGAAGGGGAAGGTGGGGGAGGGAGGGGGAGGGAGTGGGGGGGGGTTTGGCGCGGGATGAAGGCTGTGTTTTCTCCTTTAAGGCTTCCTTTAAAGTATTCAAGAATGGGTTGAGACACAATCATGAGGAACCACTTTCGGGGGGGGGGGGGGGGGGGGTGGTGGGGGGGTAATTGAAATCTCTTGAATAAGTTCCCACTGAATGATGTTTAATTTGGGAAGCGAGGCATCTCCCCCCCCACCCCCCCCACCCCACCGCCCCCCCCCACTTCCCCCTCCCCCTTTTATGCTTTGATGGGAAATGAAAGGAGATCAGAAGGAGTATGGGAGCTAAAACACACACTTCTTTGCTCCTCGTTCTTCTGTTTCTGCAGCAACATGGATTGATTTCCACATGTACGCGGAACTGGGAGAGTCAAACTGTTTCATTAATTTATAATGCTTATTTTTCACAATCAATTACATACTTAAAGACACCGAACGGAAAATCAAACGTGTGCATCGAGTTAGAATGGAGGGTTCCTGTAGGGATAATTACATAGTGTTTTCCTTTTTTCATTGATTGATTAATAATGGATTGATGCTTGCCATAGCCGTTCTCATGATTATGCATTTCAAAAAATTACAATGTTTTGTACTTCCTTTATTCCACCGGCTTTAATCGTGTGCGGATCAAATCGATTCACAATAAAGTGAATCATTATGCCGCTTTTAAAAACTCGCAAAACGGGTGGTTCATTCAGCAGCCAGTATAATATTATCGTC
The DNA here is from genome assembly GCA_030340625.1 of Merluccius polli. NCBI lineage: Eukaryota > Metazoa > Chordata > Actinopteri > Gadiformes > Merlucciidae > Merluccius > Merluccius polli. The sequence continues at coordinate 23,058 of JAOPHQ010001886.1, read as the reverse complement.
TCTTATTATAACTTGTCAGGCAGATCCACTCTCCCTTCTTTGAATGTCTCTCTCTCTCTCTCTCTCTCTCTCTCTCTGACGAATAGGACCCTTTTCTGCTGTGTGGAGTGATGGAGAGTTAGTAGGGGTGGGGTGGGGGGGATCAAAGGGTTCAGGCTGACCTGGTGTTGGGTGACCAATGTTGAAGGGAGGGGGAGAGAGAGAGAGAAAGAGAGAGCTACACAGTTATTTCCTGAGAGAGAGATACTTCAATGTTTAATCAAAGCCCATCTAGCACATCATTAGTTCTCTCCAGGTGCCATTCTCTCTCTGTCTCTCTGTCTCTCTGTCTCTCTCCTCCTCCACCTTTCTTTACACTTTAATACGCCCAAAAATGGGCGTGGCTAGTTCTGGCGGGACACTATAGTCATGCGCCACCCATCTCACACACACACTCTCTCTGCAAAGTTAAGTGTGCTGAGCTGGCTTCCACCCACCACCGCCTCCACCTCCACCTCCACCTGGTTTGGTGCTGCTCTGTATGTATGTAACCGACACAATGGGTTGAGATATCTGATGTCCCCCATGGGGGGATTGGATCGTAGCGCTGCCTGTTGTCAAATGCTGTTATGCTGTATCTGACGTCTGTTTGTCATGCTTTAAATCCTACAGCAGGGAGCATCCGAAAAGAGTGGAACCATACTGACAAACTAAAGTGTATTACCATTTCATTTCAATAAGTGATTCAATCTACGACATGAGTGATTTCTGACAGAAAGATCAAAACAGCAGAAGGATATGATGTTTCCAAGTTTTAAAAAAAGGGAGCTTTTCACTGACTTTTCAAGGACGCCCAATTATATCAAATGTCCACTATTCACGTCACGACCGATGTGATCCTTATTAGGGATATGAGAAATAAACTCTGATCAACGCTTACCTACCACTTAGACATATTTAGAACTGTGAGTCATTTCTTTTCAGCGAGAAAAACACATTGTGGCCACATTTATAAACCACATTTATTTTACAGCGTTGGAGCCGGAGAGCCCACTGTGAATGCGTATACAGTAAATGCTTTGGTTTTATTCTATGTTGTCAACACCTTCCCTACACAGTGTGACCACCTCTGTACATTTGAACTCCACTTTGGCACTTATCTTAATTGTTCCTTAAGTGGTCCCTGTTAATTATTCATTCCTAAAAGTGGTCTTAATTTGCCCCTTTTTTAAATGTGTTTTTATGTAGTGGGGTGTGGGTGTGTGTTTATGAGTGAGTGTGTGTGTGTGTGTGCCTGTCACATAAAAAAATTAAAAAAATGCATGCAGAGTGCACGTTTTGAGGGCATGTGTCAGCGTTGGGTTCGCGTTCGCTCCACGTTGGAAGCATTCATTTGTAGGAATATTGCACAAAAGACTCAGCGGTAGCGCAAAACCATTTAACAAATGCAGTCATTACGACCCAACCGTCAAAGCTAATGAGTTTAAGTGCATAAGCCTCGTGGCGTTGACAGCCCCGGGGGGGGGGGGGGGGGGGGGGGGGGGGGGGAGTGGGCGGCGGGCGGCGTGGGGGGGGGGGGCAGAAGAGTGCACCGCCTACTGTGGACAAGTTAGCGTGAAGTGGGCACTAAACCAGGTAAACATAACAAATCAATACTGTCACCTTAATCGCCGCCATTATTTCCAGAGGAACGCAATTCATTTCAATTGCCTGTTGACACTCTCTCCCGTTGGCTTGTCGCGGTGCCCTAGCACGGTAATTATTAAATTACACAATGTAATTGACAACCTGTGTTGTGTCCTTCTGTTGCCGGGTGAATTTATTAGGTCATTTGAAAATACCTCTGAAACAAAACTAAAGCCACTTCACCCCTCGGTATTGGAGGTGCGGACTCGCTCTGGTCGCTCAGAACAAGATATGAGGGGAAACAATTATGGCGGCTGGATTGTATCTGCATTTCACAGAGCCGCGCCGTCGCAGCGGTTTGATTTATTGTCGGACATCTCTTGACTTCTTTAAAGCACCATTCAAAACTGAAAGTCATTAAAAGGAAATTAAAGTGTGTCCTCGTATACGCACACGACACCTACAACATTGTGTTGTTAACTTTTGTAGAGTCCTCTCTTATCCGGTTGAAGCAAAACACAGATGTCAGTCTGTCCTATTTTCTCTCACACACATACACACAGAAACACACACACACAAACACACACGCACACCTGCGCGGCAGAGTAAAAGTTTTCCCCACTCGCTAAGAACTCTTCAAAATAATAAATCGTGAGATTTTCTGCTCACGTTAATTGACTTTTGACAACATCATTTGCATAACTACTCAAAACAGCCCCGAGGGAGATGCTTAAAGAGGAAGAAAACATTATGGATTTGCTAATTAGTCACCGTCAGACGCTCGCCGCTTTTGCAGTCGTTAGTCTTGGCAAACTAACTTGATCAGACAAGCGTAGCTCGGTGACAGTTGTCATCAGTATTTCATCATCGTTATTGCTACCTTAACTGCCTTCGCTGGGCTAAAGTTGGGAAGTTGGATAACCGGTTTATTGAGAAAATGAATGTTGTACACACTTCAACGTCATTGAAGTGTGTGTGTGCGCGCGTTTCAATTCGGTTCACATTTTAAAAAAAGAAATGTAAAGTCTGCTGCGGCGATAGTTGAGGAAAGTTGGGGGTGTGTGTGAGGGCGTCAATTATGTCGAGTCCGCCGAGTTCATCTTTATACGCCAACTGAAATCCACAAAAAAAAAGACTTATCTCAGGTCGTTGCGGCTGTCAAACACTCGAAAGATGGTGGGTTGCGGAAATGAATTCATGCTTTAACAACAATGTTCGCGATGCTAAATTACTTTTTTTCCCCTCCTCACAAGTGTGTTGCTCTTTGTTGCCCACATTGGTAGCTAAGCAGTTGGTAGCTAGCTGTGAATGGTTATTGTTGTACAAAAGGTATCCTTGCAACTGAATGACATTGAGAGCGGAGAGGAACGTTAACTAAAGGACGCTTTATTAGCAATGCCACTTTTTTTCCACTTCTTCTTTTTTTTACCTTTTTCTTTTTTTTTTTACCTCTATATTTATCCTTGTTTGTTGATTTTGTTCCTCTTATACGATAATTGCTAGTTGGGGCTAAAAGCGGTTTGCGGTCTTGAAACATTCTGCTTTTGAGATCTGCCATTATATGTTTGATTGCTCGTGAGCTTGACTGGAGAGGTGCTCCAAAAACACGCCAGGCCTTATCCCAACGAAAAAAACAAACACAAATCAAGGCGAGAGACACCATTGGCAGAACAACTGTGACATTCAATGGTAATATCTATCATAATTACTTATGAGTCACCTGTTAACTTTCGTTGATTTTTCTTTCCTGTAAATTTTGACCAAATGATGCTAAAATCTATCCGTAGCAGCTGATATGGAGCATGGCTATGGCGCAAGCTATACTATAACATGCTCTTTTAAAAAATCTATGCACTCACGGTATTGCAAGACACTTTAGATACAAGCGTCCACCAAATGGCATATATTATATTAAATGTCGTCATGCTGGATCTGACATATGTATGTCATTAAAATCCTACAGCAGGGAGCGCCCTAAAAGAGTGGAATCATACCACCAAAATAAGGTTTATTACCATTTCATGCGATAAATGGTTAATCTATGACATGAGTGATTTTATGGTATATATTAGAATGGAAATCCCCCTTCATCTGTCCCTTCCCAAGGTTTCTTCCTTTTTCCCATGGATAGTGGTTGGCAATGACGCCAATAAACGAGAACATTCAACCATGTGAGTGGGATGAGCTAGCATTCACCAGCCGTCATAACATCCATCTTGTACACATCGCCTATGCGCCGAGCATCGGCCCTCACGCAGGATCGTGGTTTGTAGAAACTAGAAACATCAGGTGCTCGTCCTCACAGGTTCACCTTTGACCCTTGGAATCACATGGGGAACCGGAGGCCGCCGAGATCCCACGGATAGGAAAGGTCGCACGAGAAACAGAGGCAGCAGTGGCGGCGTGCCATCGCCATGGCGGTACTCATCCCTTTTATTCTTTCGACTTTTATCACCGGATCACGGCAGGATAAATTACCTTGCAGCGCTGGACCGTCTTTAAATTGGATCCCACTCACGCCGCGGCATGTGGAACAAGCCCCCTCTTCGCGAGCTAGCCGGAACCACACTGAGATCACTGGAGAAAAACATAAAGGCCAGATGTGGACATGCCATTTTGATTTTTTATTTGCTATTTCGACATGTTTTACGAGTACTGGTACCACCAATGCTGGAATATGTTGTATATGTAATTCTCAATATTGTATATTGCCATACAGAAGACCCCTTGCAACACAACCTTAATCCCCTAGCAAAAGAAATACTACATTATTTTGTATGTTAACCCATGGCAACCTATGACAATATGGTTTCTTTCCAATTCAACTACATGGTTTCAAAAGCTTGAGGTTTTAACCAAGGTTAAGGTTGTGTTGGTGACAAAACACAATACAAACCTTTATCCAACTGACTGGTTTTGTTTGTGAGAAAATGGCATCATTTCATTTTTAGTACGCTGCCACCATATTTGCTTTTAGATCCCGTTTCTCAGCAGTGGGATCGAAACACAGTTGTGCAACAATACAATACAATATAGTACATCAACAATGGAGAAATTAATAACCTTGAGTTGAATGAATGAAATTCATTTTTTATATTTCTCCCAGTTCTTTCTCCCTCTACCTGCATGTCACATTGCATTTCCAGATCCCCTGGATATGAATTCAGTCCTCATAAGACATGAATTAAGTCTTCATATAAGACATGAATTCAGTCTGCATAAGCCATGAATTCTGTCCGTACAGGACCTGAATTTGGTCCTCATAAGACCTGAATTCAGTCTTCATATAAGACATGAATTCAGTACTCATAAGACATGACTTCAGTCTTCATATAAGACATGAATTCAGTCCTCATATAAGACATGAATTCAGTCCTCATAAGACATGAATTCGGTCCTCATATAACACATGCATTAGGTATGTGTACAGTCTATTATTGTCTCAGGGCCTTGTCATTTTCTCTGGAAAATTGACATACAGAGCGGTGCGATATTGGAGCCACTGGAACAGCCGCGTTCAACGTCTTCCCTTTTTCTCTTCTTTTTTTTTTTTGTCGGTGGCTCCAAGGAGCAAAGAAATTAGTCGAGGAACCTATTGAGAAACAGGGGCCTCCACATGTGGGAGAAGCAGGCTATTTATACTCCGGCTACATGCGAAGGCCAAGTTATTTGGTGGGGGTTAAGGAAACACAGCCATTGGAAAGAGAACCGCCTGAGAAGTTGTGAAATAATTTCCTGTCAAGGGCATAAAACGGTCCTCAATTGAGGTAAACATTTCTACTTTCAAAAGCAATTTATTTTCTAACAACCACTGAAAGCAGACAACATATCTTATGTTGCCTTTCCTTGAATTTTCATTTTATGCAGCCCACCCACCACCACCCCGACATTGCAGCGCAACCCCCTTCCATCTCCCAACGTAAGTGTTTACCGGCGGCTCACCGCTTTCCAACCAGTGCCGGGGTCTGGAGACTGTGGCTCTGAGAAATTGCCTGGTTTCTGAGTAGATTTGGATTAGGGTCAATGCAATATATTATTTGGGGGGAAAAAATACCTTCATGGCGTTTTCTCATTGATTTTCCTCATTTCTCTCCCTCCATCTCTCCCTCTCTCCATATCAATAAAGACTACAGCAGGAGTCTGTCTTCGTGGAAAGCGGGCGACAGGTACACTTACTGTTACACCGGCGAACGAGTTGTGAATCCCCCCCCCCCCCGACGCGTACGAGTACCGACATCGGCGTGTAATGCTGTTATCGGTGTGTTACAAGGAATCAAACTCGTGACGTGATTGTTGCGTACGCCATTGACAGGTTTGGACCAGACGCCATTGATAGCACGAGACAACGCGCCCCATTCGACTCTGTATCGGAGGCGGCGCAAAGGATCATGGGACAGCCCCCAAAAGGGGGAGGGAACAAAAGCTAAAATATCTGCGCAAATGGTCACATTGTTTGTCACGGGATTGGCCGTTCGATTGGACAATCGACATTCGGTGAGCGCGGGCGGGAGTTCATCTGACCTCGGGGGGGGGCTCTTGGCGCCCAGCGGCCCGTTTCCCGGTTAGCGCGCTCACAGACCTTATCTTATTTATTTATCTAGTTTGTTAGTGTTGGGTGTGGGAGGGTGGGGGGGGGGGGGGGAGCTGTTTCCTTCTGCCTCACCGGCAGCACAATCCGACCGACGCGCCGCCTCCACTCGCCGCCAAACCTCACAGCAGCTTAAAAAAAAAATCCCACTTTAACACATTAGACTTCCCATTTCACCCAGATAATTACACAATTATCCTGCCTCACTCTGAAAAAAATCCATCCTGGGGTAATTGGTGTGTGTGTGTGAGCGAGAGAAAGAGAGAGAGAGAGAGAGAGAAGAAGGGGGGTGAGGTGGGAGGGCTGGCGTAAGAGTTACCCAGAATCCTCTGCGACGAGGGGGTCTGTGGGAGAACGAATCCAGATAAGTCAGGCAGAAAAAGAAGGGAGGGGAGGCGGGGGGAAAAAAAAAATAAAAAAGCTGCACTTATTCGATTTGAATCTCACCACTTTGCGAGCATTTAAATAGTCTTCATCAGAACCTCGGCTCGCAGCTCTGCCGGTAACCTGCTATCAATGCTGAAAATGGACATTTTAAAATGTCACCCCGAGTGAGAGAGCGCGGAGAGGGGAGAGAGAGTGGGGGGAGAGGGGGGGAGAGAGGGGAGAGAGGGAGGGGGACCGGTAACAGGTGTCGGGGCGCGTGGTGAACCGCGCTGCAGTCCACAACATTATGATTGCTCTCTCATAGAGTTGTTACACGTCGTCGCCAATCCGGGACGGGCCGTTCGTTTTGGAGAAAGGCAGCAGCACACAATTATTGGTTACGGAAACACTGTGCGGGAAGGTGCACAATGGCCACCCTTTTTCCCGCCACCGTTTGCGGAGAATAGAGGTCTGTCTGGGCTACGACTGTGTCGCCTATGAAATAACCTTGATAAAAGTAATTGAATTTCGCTTCGGATAAGATTAACTTGAGGTAATTGTGAGCGGCGGAAACCTTGAGCCCATACAAAAGAGACATAACGGCGTGACAGTTGGAAATATCCTTCCATCCCTCCCTCCCTCCCCCACCCTCCACACACACACACACACACACACACGTGCCCATTTACACACACACACACACACACATGCATACAGACACACACACACACACACGCACACAAACATTCACACACAAACGGCCATTCACACACACACACACAAACACACACAAACATTCACACACAAATGGCCATTCACACACACACACACACACACACACACACACACACACAAACATTCACACACAAATGGCCATTCACACACGCACAATCACACACACACACACACATACACAAACTGAAATGGAGTCTGAAATCAGGGACTAACCAGCCAGTCCTTGCATCCAAACAGCAATGGATGTCCTGATTACCATACATGCACTCTCTCTCGCGCACACACACACACACACACGCACGCACACACACACACACACACACACACACACACACACACACACACGCACACAGACACACACACACACACAGCCCTTTTTTTAAATGTGCTGAGATGGGCTTTAAACAAGAGTCAACACTCTAAACCCCAGCAGACTTAATTAAGGGTGGGACCCAGAGAGAGAGAGAGAGAGAGAGAGAGAGAGAGAGAGCGGGAGAGAGAGAGAGAGAGAGAGAGAGAGAGAGAGAGAGAGAGAGAGAGAGAGAGAGAGAGAGAGCGGGAGAGAGAGAGAGAGAGCGGGAGAGAGAGAGAGAGAGAGAGCGGGAGAGAGAGAGAGAGAGAGAGAGGATATGTACAAAGTGTGTGTGAGGAAAGGATGTGTGTGTTTGTGTGTGTGTGTGTGTGTGTGTGTGTGGGGGGGGGGGGTAGATGGAGATGAATATGTGTGTGTGTGTGTGCGTGTGAGTGAGTGTGTGGGCATCAGATGTATGTGTGTACACAGAAAGAGACTGGGAAGAAATTGGGTGCCAATGTACATCAACCGCACAGGCTAATGCACAAAGTGGAACATGCTCGCTCTCGCACACACACACACACACACACACACACACATGACCTACCAATAAAGCACCATTTAGTATTTACTATCTACTATAAAGTAGTATTTACTATAAAGTAAATACTGGAGGCTACCAATAAAAGCTGTGAAGACATTTTCGAACACAAACACACACATGGAAGCAAAAGTTTAATCTACTCTACAAACTAATACCAAAATCCCTTTCTATCTAAAGTCCCTGGTACTTCTCCCAAACCTGCCAAAAATATCAGACACCGCCACAGGGGGCGCTGCCGAGGGTGTTAAAGCAGCTCAGTTTTATTTCCATACGGCTCATACGTCTTTCCAAAAAAACAGAAAAAAAACTGCATAATTATGGGATTTGTACATAATTGCTCCAACACATTGCCGGGAAAAAGCCCAGGTTTGTTCTTTTTATAACATTGGCTTGGAGAGAAACACACTCTCTTTCATTCCTCTCTCTCTCTCTCTCTCTCTCTCTCTCTCTTGCTTCCCCCCCCAGCCCTCCCTGGTTTCTGCCTTGCGTTTGCCAGTTTGAACAATTAAAACAATGCTGCTGTCTTGGATGGGAGCTCTACTCTCATTATCTCCTTCTCTTCTCCCCCGTTACAACATTTACAGCTTAAAAAGGGCCCCGGCACCTTGGCATTGAAACACACTCTTTACGGGTTTTTTTCTTCCTTCTTGCTTGCTTCTCTTTCTTTTCTCTCTCTCTCTCTCCCTCCGCCGGAACAGAGCTGGATATGAAAAGGGAAAATGTAAATAAGATGGCGTCTGTGGTTCGTTCTGTTCTTCTCTAAAATGAAGCATGCAGGCTTCTTAAGCTAATCAAAGGAACTTTTCCATAAAGCGGGGAGTTTTACCCGCTCCCTTATTCAGACGCGGTGGGAACATATGCACACATTGTTCACACCTGATACCGGCAAAGGGGGGAAAAACACAATTTTCTAAATGCGTAGAGAGAGCCAGAGAGAGAGAGAAATGAATTATTAGAAAAATGTCAAAAGAGGAAGGCCTCCATGTGTGGATAAGGCTACTCTGATTTATTTGTTAAAAATACAAATAAAACTGCGCACACGCTTTGCGGAAAGTTGCGCAAGTTGCATTTTTCCGTGTGTGACAAAACACGCGACAGCGGACCCCAATGTTTTTGTTTGTGTCTCTTGAGTGAAATGCTTTGTCTTCCTGTCACGGCCGTGAGTGCTCCTCTCTCTGAGTGCTCAACCCCACTCATAACCCAAGATAGTGAGTATCTCTGAGTGCCAGCGGCCCCGTCCTTAATGGGCCAAAAAAGCCTTGGTCCTTTCATTCTTTGTCAACGCCGGTAGACACGGCTATTATCCCCATGCTTTACGCCGTAGATGAATCACATTGATGGAAGACACTTGTTCCTCAAATCGATGGATAAAAGCCCGCGTGTCACAGATGCCCGGGCTAGCTTGGTGCTAGCCTAGCGCGGGCGCTTCCCGCCGCCTCACTCTCCCACACTATGCTTTAAGCAACACGCCACTCCGAAAATAAATAAAATACATTCTTGGCAGTCGGAGATGTCGTTTGACAGCTAGCTAAATGCTCATGTGCAGCATCCTTGCGGTACGATTTATGGTACGAATTCAAATACATAGAAGGCTGCATATGCATCCATGGAGGCGAGCTATTGAGATTTGGCACAAAAGGAGGAGCCCCGCCCCGGTCTAACTCAGAAAGGGCAGCTATCATTCACAGGGTCCAGACCTTTGAATCAGCCCACTCCAGTTGAGTGGACTGATTCTGGTCTGGCATTGTGACATGAAACAGCGGTTTCTCGGTTGAAAAAGCGATTATCCAATGAGCGCCGCAGGGGGGATTAACAATTACCCAATCAGCGCCACGGGCGGGACTAACGCTGTTGTCATGCTGTTGTCAAGCTGTGCGCCGGACCCAAGGAGGAGTAATAACAACAACAACAACAACCGTTATAGACAAGATAGACGCTGCTATCGAGGCTGCTCTAAATCGATGTATGTTGAAGTATTTCTCAATATCGGCCCGACATTGTAGTTTGTTTTTACTTTTACGCTCCACTCTTAAAACCGGTATGTTGGCATGGCGACACATCGGTGTCGACTTAAAATGGCGTTATATTCAGGCGGATACGTTGGTCTCTAGTGATTGGTTAGGGAAAAAACGAATCCATCCCCCTCGCCCCCCCCCCCCCCCCCCCCCCCCCCCCCCCCCCACGGAAATCGGTTCGAGTGGAGGCAATTTCAGACTGAAGATGTAAATGGAGAGCAACGCGTTGACAATTCTGTCTGCTATCAGGCTACAACTATCGACCAACACAAGTGAATTGTCGAATTATTTGACGACCCCCCTCCACGCTACCATCCCACAAAAGGATGATAGCCCCCCCACTCCCCCCTGCTACGCTTTATTTACGACTTTCCCTTGCGCTGTGGTTAATTCTCGTGGAAAAGGCTTAGAGTGGGATTAATTTTTCCCAAATGTCACGGTCAGAGTCTTTGTGGCCCAAATTGGTCTCCGCTGGCCGTCCAGCAGACGGTGATTGGGTCTGGCTGTGATGATGTATCAATTCACCCAGGGGGGGGGGAGAGAGGGGACAATGTCCCACTCTCCGGGATGGCACGGGTGATAGAAAACAAAAAAAAAGCCCACAACAACATCCCTTTTACAAGATAAAATTACTTTTCCCCCCAGAAAGTCAGAAAAATGATAGGAATAATACACCATTCATGGTATCAGACAGACGAGATTGCAGGAGGTGGGGTGGGGGTGTGGGTAGAGGAGGAAGCCGGGTTGTGTTTTCTGCCTTTTTTTCCCCTCTCCCCTCATACTCATACACGGTATAGTGCTGACCACGGCAGAAAAATGAGGTATCCCAATGTTTAAAAAATAACATCATTATTGGGAGCTATTGAATCCTATAGGGAGCAATGGCGCTTGTAACAGATAAGGACCTGATGGGATCTGTCTTTGCTCTATCCCAGCCAAAATGGCCCCCTGTATGAGTCAAATGGAGTAGCCACAGTGACAATTCAAATCGAACAGGCAATTCACCCTGTAATCTACATGCATCCACCCCCCCCCCCTCTCCCCACCCCTGCCAGCTGGCCCCAGGTAGATTGCATTTTATATACAAAAGGAATTGCTCCTGGAAGGCCCACCTCATTCACTCTCTATTTAATATGGCCTAGAGACTCACAAGTGCATGGACTATAAAATGCTAGGTGAAAGAAGAAGGAAAAAAAACGGTAGACTTACGAAAGGCATTAACAAAAAAAAATGAAAATACATATAAAATAACGACAATTTATAAAAGAGAGTTTGATTAATACGCAGATTTTCGGCGCGCGTCTAAGGAAGCCACACTTTAGAAAACACAGGAGATCAAAGAATTTCGGAGAGTGATGAGATCAGGGATGTGGCAGTGACTTGCACACATATTGTTTCAGTACCAGGTATAGTTCCTAGAATTACAGCTCCAATTATAACCGAATACTTTGTACGCATAACATAACATTTCTACCGCTCTTCATCAATGACTTATCATACCGCAACCTTCTTCAAACTACCTTTTATTACATTAGGCTACACATATAAGTACTTAACTTATATCAGATATCCAATTATGAATATTAAATAACTGGGTCAACTGGATATTAAGCGACATCCACTACATCCATAGGCTGCCCCACTTTTAGGTTTTAAACATGCCTTTCCGCATATCTATGTATCTATAAATCTAGCTATAACTGCATTATATTAAGCATATAAATGTACAAGCAGTCCACCCTTAACACGTGTAATTTGTTTTTCTGCGGTTGCCGTAGGGATGACGCCGACCTCTGACCCCCTCCAGTCTCAACGAGGTCCCCCGATAGCCGGCGCTTCATGAATCTTTTAGGTTGGGAGAGTCTGGAGTTCAAAGTTCCTGTGAACCCGAGAAATAATAAGCTCCCTGATTAGCACGGCTAAAAATACCCCTGGTCGGAAGAAGGCCGCCAGGTTTTTCTTCTTCTTTTTTTTTTTGCCTGGCTTTGCTACCGTTGCTATACCATTTGCATGCCGGGACAGCGGAGCCGCATACAAGCGCACTCTCTGCTATCCTGAGGGTAGGAGCGGTCGTCTCGTGTTCGCCGATGTTTTTTACACTACGCCGCGACGTGCGTGCAATCAAGCCGCCGATTCCTTCGGCCGTTCGGTCCGCCGTATGAACGCTCTTTCAGGCGCTTTGTAGGATGTTTAGCTAGCTAACGCTGTTGTCCGCGAGGGCTAGCAGGCTTGAGCGGTAGGGTTGTCTGATTGCATAGCCGAACATCATGAAAATCATGAACTCTGAGGTGTTTTCTTGCCAACAAACCGAACTGTGCTCCACTTATATACACATCTCTTGTGACACATAAATGGAGAGAAGCAATTATTTACGATCTTGTTTATTAAAAATAAAATACGACAGTCTTCCTCGGCAAATATAACAGCTATTTTATTTTTTAATGCAGCCCAAATAATCCCAATATCCCGTAATGTAATTGTATGCAACGGTTATTAGTTGTGTTATTCGGAGAAAACACACACGCACACACACACACACACACACATTTTCTCTATTTGTCTGTAGTTGGCGCTAAGGCACGGATCTTTATGACAAATTATTCCCAATACACAATATGCCACGGTGATGATGAATTCTGAATGAGGGGGGGCTGGATTTTGTTCCTAGTGTGAAATATCCTGTCATGTTACAAATGGCGCTGACATTTCTTGGGCTCGTAGCCTTGAGCGGGTACCGCTGTAATGTTTTAGCCGCTGTGAAGCCAAATAATATTGTGACACATGTTTGTGTTCAATCTGCTGGTGGTCTCGGGCCTTCAGCGCTTTGTCAACGCCGCCGCAGCACTGCGTCGT
>JAOPHQ010001886.1:2500-5000 GCA_030340625.1 Merluccius polli | reverse complement strand
TTTAAAAGAGCATGCGTTATTCGTATACACACAGCCCATACAGGACATCGCCGATGAGACGAATGATGAACGAAAGGTTAATTAAACCCGAAATAAGAAACGATAATGGCCTATATTTCAGGTTTCAAACTCGGCGCTCCTTCCGCCCTCGCTTGAGCTTCAATGGACGCACAATCCCACCCATAGTATATAAACCCTACGGTTGTGCGGAAACGTTGGTTGTCAAATCGTGAGTACTAGTATGAAACAGAAATTCACACACGCACCGTCAATCTGTGCGATAGGATGTTATGTTTGGTCCGGATACGCGCAGGATGACCGGAGCCCTAATTTGGCTCAACGGACTCCGGCCCCCTGCGGCGGTGCCTTGCTGTGTGTGTGCGTTTTAATTGGTGATGCTTCCACTGTTGCGATGCAATTAGACTTGTTGCAAATATCTTTTCCATGCTTTCTGACCGACCCCTGAATTATTTCCTTTCCTTTGTTCGGGGGGGCCTCTCGCCATGAAACCGTGGCAGGGGCCCCCGGGTTAGCGGTACCGTTGGCCTCGCCTCCCGGTGATCTGGGCAGCCGACACACCAGGCGTCCGTCCATTACCTATCATATTAACCAAAAAAAGTATGATAACATAATCGACTGTGGGTTCAAGTGTATGTGATTCCCTGGCCGGCATGCGAGTCCAGACTTCCTCCCCTTACATCGACATCACTTCCTGTATAATTCCGCCTGTGTGAACTGGAGCTGTTGCTGTGTACGCCACAACCAACAAGCGACGCTTGAAAAACACCAAAACACACATCAAGGAAAGGAAAAGAAGCAAACAAACTAAATGATGAGTTGTTGGTGGAAGCGGGGCGTCTTACACACACACGCACGCACACACGCACACACACACACACACACAAGTCTTCCACACACACGCACACACACACAAGTCTTCCACACACACACCCACGCACACACACACCACCCAGCCAATCGTCTGATTGGCTGGGTGGTGTGTGTGTGTGTGTACAGGCGGCGGGTTCGAAGGGAAGGCGGGCCAGGAGATCGCGGGCGTGCAAAGGGTGCAGGGGTGGGGGTGTGGGGGGGGTAAAAGTCGCGGCCCAAACGGTAGAGGCTGGGAATAACAAGGTGGGATCCAGTAAATAGACCCCTCCTCCGGCTTAATTAGACTGCAAGACTCCCTGCAACCCCCTGGGGGAGTAGGGAGTGCGTGTGTGTGTGTGTGTGTGGTGTGGGTGTGTGTGTGTGTGTTGCAGGAGCTATTCCCTCCGTGCCTATTGCACTTTTCTTTTTTAACAAGCTCCTGTTCCAGACGCACCCCCCCCCCCCCCCACTCCCACCCCTGCCCCGCCCCCCCCCCCCTCCCCCCTCCCTCAGGGATTTTGCCAAATCCTCCACCTGATTTGCGCGGCCCACTGGCTCATTTCTTTAGTTTAAACACAACTCCGCCCCCCCCCCCCACCACCCCTATCAAAATGATCTTCCTTCTGGGACCCTCTCTCCCCCCTCTCTCTCCCCCCTCTCTCTCTCTCTCTCTCTCTCTGGGTGCTCCTTCCGTTTTGATGACGATCGAGGATGCGGTGGAAAATTCACCGCTTAAAGGGCCCCCCTATTTTACGAGCAGGTGGGATGTTGATTAGCCATTACAAGTAATGTCAAAATCTCCCTCTCCAGTGACATCCCAAGTGGGAGTGTCCGCCCAGACATGTGATGGATAGATCAGCCTACCAGCCTACCAGCACCGAGCGAAACAGTCCGAGGAGACATGCAGGGCCGCCACTGTCTCCTTTGATACGGCGCGCCGAGGAAGACGCGCCGCCTAAAGCCGACATCTGAGGACTGAGAGACTGAAGTGGCGGAGTGGTCGAGATCTGCCTCCCGCCGAATGTCAACGGCGTGTCTGTAATGACAGATTTGAAGAAAATGCCAACGCACGGTTCCTCCTCCCCTGCCGCCCCTCTGTCCCCCCCCCCCCCGCCCCCCCCCCCCCCTCCTGTAATGGCTGCGTATTATTTCCAGCGGAATTACCACCTTCAGTATTTCATTAAGGTTTCGCTACACCGGTATTACTGTCTCTCTCTCTCTCTCTCTCTCTTACTCTCTCTCTGTCTCTCTCTCTCTCTCTCTCTCTCTCTCTCTCTCGATGTCTCTCTCCCTCCAAAGCGGGCCTCCCTTTTCACGGCTGTAACAACATTATCACAGTGACAGCGGCACACCGCAATCCATTTACCAGAGTGGGTCCTCCATAACAGCTCTCCAGGTACATTCAGTTCATATCCACCGCTGCCTCCTCCTCCTCCTCCTCCTCCTCCTCCTCCTCCTCCTCCAACGCTAGCAGGAGGAGAAGGAGGAGGAGAAACAGACAGTAATCACTCTGTTGTCTCTGGGAGAACGCCATTATTATTCAAACTTCACAGTGAATAATTGAGCTGGCGAATGCGCGGGGAAAAGAAAGGGCCACAAATGACTCTAAATGTGTGAGCGTGTGTGTGTG
>JAOPHQ010001885.1:0-30357 GCA_030340625.1 Merluccius polli | reverse complement strand
ACGGCGTGCCGGCGGAGGCAGGAGTCCATTACGTGTGATTAGTAAGTGATGTATTTGTTCTGATTCCAACGGCGAAGGACGACACGTCTGCTGGCAGGACTGGGAGTCATTAGCTTTCCTTCCCGAATCATAGACGTGTCGGAAACGCACGCCTTTAACCTGACTGCAAGTGTCCCTCCAGTGTATTACCGCTGACAGACTCAGACTCACAGCAGACTCACATGACATTAGACCTGCTGAGAGGGCCCCATCTAAAAGCAGACCTTAAACTTTTCTACCTACCGTGCCTAACAACATTTCACGCTTTATTTTTCTAAAATACTATGGAAGGCATCTCCATGAGCGTCAATAGCGTCAATACAAACACTCTAGAATGAATAATATCGACGTTTTCACGTCATCTGAAAACATTGGGCGGGCAAAACGAAACACTGGGTGTAGCTGATATAGTGATGCCAACGCTAACCTAGATATGAGAAAAAACGAATATTCTGCCAAAAGTCTCTTCTTTTCGTTTTTTAACCTTATTGGTTAATATGGATATGTGCAAACTGATCTAGACAGTCCAGAGCGTCCAAAAACCAAACCTTGTGTTTTAAGGGGAGGAGCTTGCCACACATTTTTTTTGCAACAATCGCCATGATGTTTCTAATGTCTTCTTCAGACGGTATACGTCACCTGGATTTTGTGGATTTTGGTGACGGGGGGGGGACCTTTTTAAAGACGGCAAAAAACCACGGCTAAAGCGTGAGTTTATTATTGCGGCGGGACCCGGACCGGTGAGCTCGAGGGTGTAAGCTCCGCGGAGACAAGGCTTCATGAGACTAAGCCCCCCCACCCCCCCTTTAGTTCCTGCTGGGGGGATAAACAGGCGCTGCATGGCGAGGTCTCGGAGAGCTCGCCTGGAGGTGTCACCCTAGGGTCTATGGGAATGGCTTAGGGATTTCATCTGATGGGGAGGGAATTGGTACTTTTGTAGATGTATATGCGCAATCGCACACACACACACACACACGCACACACACGCATGCACGGAAACACGTGAAGACGTATACGCACAGCAACGCACGACACGTGAGGAATAAAACGCAGCCAATCGAGGGAGGAGGCAATGGTTCGTGCTTAACAAGCACTCTCTCTGCTCTCTCACTCTCTCGCTCGCTCTCACAACCCCCCCCCCCCCCCCATCCCACACACACACACACACACACAAGCACACAGAGCACTTTTGTCAACTGAACACTCAAACATGCCATGCATTCTCTTTTTATCCCACACACAATGGGCAAATACACACACTTTCAATTGCATGTGTGTGTGTGTGTGTGTTCGTGTGTGAGAGAGACAGAAAGATGGCGTTCATTGCGTAACATCAGACTTCATGACACTGCTCATTTAAAATATGCCCCCAGCTGACATCTGTTAGGGGGGGGGGGGCAGCATACGGCACATCACAAATAGCAGGTATAATTATTACAAATGATGTCTGCTGGTGTATGCGTCTGTATTTATTGTAATACGCAGTTACAGCAATACATTCGCAGCGTGCATTCTCCCACCAGCCGAGAGTATTGTGTGTGTGTGTGTGTTTGTGTGTGTGTGTGTGTGTGTTTGTGTGTGTGTGTGTGTGTGTGTGTGTGTGTGTGTGTCTGTGCGCACACTACCATGGTCCACATTATTCAGACGTTTCCCATCCACTGCCTCCCTGAACATAAAGACTTTACCCACTGAATACCTCAGCAGGACCAGGTGTGTGTGTGTGTGTGTGTGTGTGTGTGTCTGTGCACTTGTGTGTGCTCATGTGTGCATGAGATTTAGACAAGGTGAAAATCTGTTCAATCCATCAAATAATTAACGTTTCTGTCGTGCTGAAAAGATCCCGTAATGGTTTTTATTGTTAACATAATGACGTCTATTCCGTTTTTTCGTCACGCGTTGCTATTTGTTCATTCAATTACAGGTGACTTACTTGTCATCCCAATAAGCATTTCCCATTGAGTCGAGAGAGAAATATAGAGATATTGTGCTGAGAGATGTTAACCGGTATGTAAATTCATGAAAGGGGTGGGGGGGCGTGTCCATTTATCACCGAAACAAAGTCGTTTACATTGAAAGTGTCAGAAATAGAGAAACAGATGGCCCCGAAATGGAAGAATAGGATGTATGTGTGTGTGTGTGTGTGTGTGTGTGTGTGTGTGTGTGTGCGTGCATGTGTGTGTGTGTGTGTGCATGCGTGCACATGTGCATATTTATAAATGAGTCATGCATGGCAGGCAATGCTAGCTAGGATTTTGTATTATCAGCGTCTACAGTATAGCGGGTGTGATATTGAAAAGCGCGGCTCATCGGCTCCCCTTTTATTTAATAAGCAGAAGCAGCGGCGGCGGCGTGTTTATAAGGAGCTTTAGCACGTCTTAGCTCTCCTAGGGGAGGCAGAGCAACCGCCTCAACCCTCTGTCTGTGTCAGTCAAGCCATCCAAACCCCCGCTCGCTAAGAACACACACACACACACACACACACACACACCCTCAGGACGGCCAATGTGAAACAATCCATGAGAGAGCATAGTGTGGGGCACAGGGCCGAATGCAAAGACGCACACACACACACACACACACAGCTGGCTAACATCTTTCACTTTCTCCATCTTTCTCTCACTCTCAACTGTGGAAGCCTATCAGGGAGGATCGCATTAGTGATCGCAAGCTCTCACACACAGTTCTTCCGTTAGTACTGTATTATCTCCACCATGACTCACACACACACACACACTGTTGTTTTTGTTTTATTTTTCCACTCACAATCTCTCACTCGCTTCGCCGTTGGCAGCCGGGGCCCAACAGTCACACCCCTATCCCGTCCTATCAGTGTCTGCAGAGGGCTGAGCCGGGCGCCGGGGCTCGCCACAGAGGGGCACACATGTTGGGGTCGGGTGGGGTGGGGGGGGGGGGCGGTGGCGGTCTCAGAATCGGTGTATTTCACAAAAAAACAAGTTGTTATTTTGTGGCACGTCCTATTTTTTTGAGGGGGGGGGGGTTCATGACGCTGGAAAACAAAACATAGGACTCTGTGTCCTGTTGTTCTCCGTTGAGCTGCTGAATTGTATCGGGATTTGAAATGGCTAAAGGTTCATAGCAAAGTGGTTTCGCTCACTGCGCCATGTTTGGTCATGAGAATGAGCCTTATGCTCATGTCAGTCTGGGTTGATGTAAGTCCGGGTGTTTTATCCAACAGGCCTTTTTTTATATTTCCTTGTTTGGAAGCCACAGGAAGTGGTTTCATTCTGGGTGTGTCGTGTTCACACCTGTATTTGCTCACTTTTTCCCATATAAAATATTATCTGTTAAATAATTTGGGATGAAATTAATCTGATTTGATGTAATGACACTCACAGTGTAAGCGTATTTACATCATACCGTGTATTACGTGTATTAATACACGTGGCTGTGTGGAGAGTTTATCATGGTGGGTGTGTGAGTGGGTCATTTAACCCCGGCCAGGGGGGTCATCATGGTGGGCTTCAGTGGGTAGACCACTGGGGAGGAGACTGGGTCATATGAAGAATGAGCATCCACAAAGCTCTCTCTTGTGCTTTGTCCGCCTTGGCCTTTCACTTTAAGGGCAACCCGCGACAAAAGAAAACGTTCTCGAAGAAAACGTCGACGTCATGGATGAAGCATTTGGCTTCGCCGCTCACACTTCTTGTCAGTAGATTGGAGTTTCCTCTTGTCTCGCTTGCGTGTGCGTGTGCGTGCGTGTGCGTTTTCTCTCTAGGCCGGTACCATGCTATCCTCGCGGAGGTGAAACCTCCAACCAGATCTTTCCTTTAAAGACTGCCAGAACCCAGAGACAAAGTAAAGACAGCCGGACAATTTCCCAAGTGTCTCTGGGGTCTCGGGAACAATGGCGAGATTTCATACTCCGCTCATTGTTTGCCTCTGGCCGGACCCCCCCCCTGACACTGAACCTGCTTAAACAGCTGCGTTCCCGGGCTTTAAAAAGGAAAAAACAAAAGTCTGTCGTGAGAGGACTGGAGAGTGCTGCAGGGAACACGGGACTTCCCTAATGGAGGCCCCGCCGTTGAATCGGGTGCTCTGATTGGCCGGCTTTCAGGATGCAGGAACTTCCTCTTTGCGATCCTCCTCAGAGGCTCGTGGTGCGAGCTCGAACTCTCGACGGTGCGTGCGTGTGTGTGTGCGCGTGTGTGTGTGTATGTGCACTCGGGTGTGTGTGTGTGCGTACACACACACACACATTTTGTCAAGAATTTGTCACTTGTTTGTGCCAAGATTTACTGATTCTCCAAGTGGAGTATGGGAGGACTTATAAATAAACTAGAATGGCTGCAATGGGATAAGGGGTTTGTTTGGAGTATGCGGAGCAGAGGTGGTGCATCTCACACACACAAGACTGTGGCTTTCTATTGAGATTACATCCTGTCACTTTTGAGGGCAGGATGAGCGAGACGGAGACAGTGGACAGACCACAGCTATGTCAAAATGTAGGGGGTTGTATTTGTCGCTGGTGCTACAACAACAATATGCTTAAAGTGATGGACAACAGAAATATGTAATTTACTTCTAATGATGTTATTAAAGGAATTATACAGGCTAAAACACTTTGACATTGTTATAAAACGTTTAACATCAATTTCCTATTCGTTTCAGGGTTTATTTTGGCTGTCGTTTCAGGCTTCCCGCGAACTGCTCCGATGTGCTATTTTCCTTCACTTCACTTTTTAAATGTATTATAATGATATGTAATATAACAGCCTTTATTATTAATTGTGAAAGCTAGCTAGACATTTGGCAGTGACAATATTCGTGACAACAGCCGCGGGGTTAGATTAGACACTCGGCTGGGAGAGCTAGCCTGGCAACACAAACTTTATCTTAGCCAGCGGTGCATTGTAGTAACACTCAGTGGCAGTTTTTCGGTGCTGGATTTGGATCCTGTACCCCTCACGTTCAGGGAAAAACTCAGTAAGTCCCAAACCGAAAAAAAAAAAGAAACCTTTCACAGAGTCGTAGCCAATACTGTGGGTATTTCGGTATGCAGCTATCGCTGAGGCTAGCAAGTTTATGCTCACAGACAAAAAGGGATATCCAATCAATCGCTGCCCGACTTGTCCGGGACCGCGTGTCGAAACCTCGATGCATCGGCCATATCTGGGCTCCCCGCTGCCAGGACAGGCCAAATTGGCCCGAGTTAACAGCGACGACCGTGCCGTTTTCGTCTTCGAACGAGGCCATGCCTCTGTAGCTGTACGGAGATCATGGCCACACCCCAAGCCCGCAAACCCCAATGCATTCTGGATTTACAAGGCTGCTGGCCCGGCAAAAATGTGTGTGTCCTCTTATTAAATGACTGATTCCTTGCCGTAGGAACATTGCGAAAATGGGATGGAAGTCCCAAGACAGAACCGCTGAGTTGTTGGGGGGATTTGAAGACAGACTCTCCTATTAAACTCCACTACTCCCCCACTACTAGCTGACTTATTAATGAGATGTATATTAATATACTTTTTGACATTTTCCTGACAAGACATTCGGTAAGTGTGTAGTGGACACATCCCTCTGTGGTATGCTTTGGTTATGTAACATTTTTAGATCCTCTTCTACATCACTTTAAGTGCATTGATAAAAGAAAAAGGGCTGCACTATATATCCACCAGTGAGTAGGGTTTTTTTTCAAACTTGTGACAATCTATTGTGATTAGATTGCGCATGCAAGACTATTTAAAGACAATGACAATGATGCCCTGGAACGGAAATCAGACGACTCTCCATACGGGGGTGATGGCTCTTGCATCGACGAAGCAATGTAGTAAGTAACCCGAGGAAAACACAAGCCGCACACCGCCGGTTAGCCCACACTTTCGCTTCCCTTTAGGAGATAGATTTCAGTATCTTAGATGCTAATTGCCTCGCTAATGTAGGCCATGTAGTTCTCTTGCAGCCTTCAAAGATGTGCGCCCCTTCACAGTCAATGTGGGCCAAATGGGCAGCAGATAAGAGGTTAATCAAGAGAGCTTGGCCGTCCGGAGAAGCAGTTCACGCATCATTCTTGGGGTAATATATTCATGGGATGACTGTTCTCGTTGTTCTTATCATATATTTAAATGTGGTAGGTTTCAGCGTTTAGATTAAACAAATTACAATATTAGGTTTGCTGGTATTCTTTGATAATAGCCGTTCAATGTATTCAGTCACGTATGTCTCGGCCTGCAGTCGATCAATTTGTAACAATTGAACATTAAGGAGAGCATATCGTCTGATACGAATCGCCCATCCAGCTGAACCTAAAGAAAGTGACGTACGACTTATCATGAATATGCGTATCATGCATCAGGAAAATGAAAACAAAAGAAGTAGAAGAAGACAAACATATGTGTCTGTCTGTGTGTCATAATGGTCTCTGTAGCTTCACTTTGATTTTCATGTTGAAAGTCAAAACTCCAACTTTCATATGACTTGATCTCCAGCGTTTAGACACATCCTTGGCTCCTCGGCGAGTGTTTAGTGTTCATGTCCATCTCCAATTGAAATGTCTAAATGCATCATAGCATACCCCTCCCATCTGCCCTCCGCTCCCTCTCATCATCTCAGCCCTGCTGCTCATGACTCCCGTCTGCAAACAGGAGAGAATTTGACATTCATGATTGCCTCCCTCTATAATAGCCTGCTGTAGTCTCTCTCTCTCTCTCTCTCTCTCTCTCTCTCTCTCTCTTTCTCTCTCTCTCTCTCTCGCTCTCTCTATCGCTCTCTCTATCGCTCTCGCTCTCTCTCACTCGCTCACGCACACACACACACATTACTATCGTGCTTATTTGTTCATTTACACTTCAGCTGTTGCTGAGAGTGAAGATTGCGTCTGGGGTGTACAGGGAAGTGTGTGTGTGTGTGTTTGTGTGTGTGTGAGTGTGAGAGGGGAACACATTCATTTTACTACCAATCCTACCAAGTTTTCCAGGAGGTAGAGCAAGAAATGCAGTGTGTGTGTTTGCGTGTGTGTGCGTGTGCGTGTGTGTGTGCGTGTGCGTGCATGCATGTGTGTACTACAGCCAGCATAACACATTTGAAGCCGGTCCTATCTCTCCAGCTAGCTGTGGTGAGATAAACCAAGGTAATGAAGGTCTGCACGGAGCTCAGGAATGCATCTCAACGGATGAATGCCTGCCGCTCTATATCATCGTGTGGGTGTGCGTGTGTGTGTGTGCGCGTGTGCGTGTGTGTGTGTGTGTGTGTGTGTGTGTGTGTGTGTGCGTGTCTACTCTTGACTTTGCTTTCTCACAGTTTATTCATCTACTAAAATAACGTTAAATCTCAGGGAGTTTAGTGAGCTTTCACTTCCTTGTATTTCCATTCTGCATTTGATTTAGAACTGCATTTGAACTGTCCTATTTCATATTGGCCCCGGGACGTCCCCTATATTGGGCTAAAGTGGTTTGTCCCGTACCGGACCTCCCTTCTCCCGCATATTGACTGCATCTCTGCTCTGATCACCAGACGGCAGCACTAGTACAGACGTGATACAGCAGCAGTAGCCAGTCATGTGCTGATCTCGCCACGGGGGAGATCACCTGCCGTCCAATCGCAGGCCCCCTCAATGAAAGGCCAATTCCTCATTCCCCATTCCAGTCATTTCTGGTGTTTGTCAGTCGGCTTGGCATGTGCAAATATGGACAAACCTGCAAATATGGATAAACCTGCCAAGATACAGCGACAAGAAAGAATAGGAAGCAAAAAAAGGCGTGGGTTAAGCCCGTCAGCGGTGGCTCGTTTAAAGCCCTCTGTACTTTATGCCGTGGGGGATCTGTCTCAGATCGGTCATGGAGGTGAGAACGACGGCGACTCGGTGACTCAGGCCCCCTCTTCTCCTCTTTTGCTGTAAAGGTCCAAATTGGGATTTCTTTCATCATTTATTTGGAGGTGTATTCACATAAGCTTACATAACGATGCAGTTTTAGCAAAGCTATAGACTAAACGCAAGACACACTTTTCTCACCTTTCCAATCGAATTAGAATATGAATGTACAACACTGTATACTCACACAGTACCACACCCACGCCGTCGTGGCGCCCTGCGGCGGACCAAAGTTAAGTTACAGAAGATACAGCCTTCAATGATTGACATTTCTTCAGTACCGGTCCAGTACACCAGAACCTTAGCAACATATAAACTGGGCCTTGTCTTGGATAGTACTTCTACAACTGAGCCATACAAAAATAAGTAAAAAGAAGAACTTTGGAGCATTAGTAGCAGTTAATAGCGAATTGTTAGTGAAGCCGTCATTTATAAAACATTGTTACATGAATACTTATTAGTAACTCATAATCAGTTATAAATGATGAAGATAATGAGATAATGGTTTGTAAGATCATTTGTAAAACGTCAGTTAATGATGTCATTCACTGATAATTCACTATTTACTACTACTGCTCTATTTATTACCGCTTCAAAGTGGCAGCGGGCCGTTGTCTCACTGCTCTCGGCCGTCCTGCTTGTTCTCCCCGGTAACCAGCTCTGCAGACAGCCCTGCAGGCCAGCCAATCAGATAACCGGTAGCCCTCACCGATTCCCACTCATACCGCATGCCTTTCATCTCTTGGAAATCAGATGAAATTCCACAAGACGGATCCCACACTCTGTTTTATTATGGGATGGATGGAGGCCTGAGTGGGGGGGGAGGGGGGGGTAAGGGAGATGAAGAGAGCGATAGGTGTTATGGATTTGAATCAATCATATGGTGATTGTGATGCACTGTATTTTGGTCTGTGTGTGTAAATGCGCGTGAGAGACAGACGGCATGAACAGATAAAAAAAGACGGACAAAAGGGGAACATTGTGTGTGTGTGTGTGTGTGTGTGTGTGTGTGTGTGTGTGTGTGTGTGGTAATGTGTGCGTGGTAATGTGTACTTTAAAAAAGCGATAAGGAGGACTCAATTATGAAATGGACAAGAGATGAGGATTGTATGTTAAGAATAATAATTACGAGGGGGTGGTGAGAGAGAGAGAGAGAGGAAGAGCGAGAGAGTGTGTGTGTGTGAGAGAGAGAGAGAGAGAGAGAGAGAGAGAGAGAGAGAGAGAGAGGGGGGGGGGGGGGGGGGGGGGGGGGGGGGGATTTGATAAAAATGACTGGATTGTTTTGACGGCACAGACGCAGAACAGCATGATGTGATGCTAGTGAGATGGAAGGTGAAGGACAGAAAATCCACACCCTTCACACAGGCGTCTTTAATCATCTCTGAATCTCTCTCCCAATGTCAGTGAGGAGAAAAGATATAAAATTAGAATGAGAGGGAGAGAAGGAAGGAACGGAAAAAAAGAAAGAAGGCGACATGTCAGAAACCCATCCACCCTCGCCCCAGATATCTATCTCTCTGCACCCGGCTGTCTGTCAGCAGCCGGATCTCTCTCACTCTGTCTCTGTCTCTGTCTCTCTCTATCTATCTCTCTCTCTCTGTCTCTCGCTCTCTCTCTCTCTCTTGCTCTCGCTCTCTGTCTCTGTCTATCTCTCAGTCTGTCTCTCTCGCTATCTCTTTTGCTCTCTGTCTGTCTTTGTGTCTGTGTGTCTGTCTCTCTTGCGCTCTCTCACCCTCTCTCTCTCTCTCTCTCTCTCTCTCTCTCTCTCTCTCTCTCTCTCTCTCTCTCTCTCTCTCTCAGCAGGGATGGCCCCCCCCCGCCCATGGATGTTGGACAGGTAAAAAACAAATCGAGAGACGGGAAAAGACATTTCCTTCCAATTAGACCCATTGTGTTGCTCTGTGAGTGTAAGTGTATAAGGGACTCAGTGTGTTCAGCCCATCGGCAGCTTGGAGAGCAGATGATGAATGTTTACCGTCTTGGAAGAAAGTCAAGGTTCTGCAGAACGCAGTGCTCCTGAAACCCATACATATGCATAGGAGGAGTTGCTCCACTTTATTCACCGTGTGTGCATAATCGACACACAAAAGTGGATTGTGTACTTTTGCCTCCGCGTGCATATTTTTAGAAGTTGTACTCGCTGTACAAACGGTTGTACAAACGGAGCCGCTCGAATTAAAATGAACATTTCAGCTCACATTTCGAAACCTCCTCTGCTCCTGGCGTCCCACATTTTTGATGACTTTCAGAGATTATGTGGGGGGAGGGGGGGGGAACAAAAAAGGCCAATACCACCTTTTTAATTACTATTTTGCTTCAGCTGGCACGCTTATCCTGAGCCTGCGTCGTGACATCGACACCGACACACACACACACACACACACAGGCGCATATTCTCGCACACATAACTCCAGTGACCCACTCATGCTTTGCGTATTGTGTGGCGTCTGTGCTGATTATGTGTATTATCTAGCATCTGCCCTAAGCCGCTCCAACCGCCCCCGCCCCCCTCCCCTCCACCCACACACACATACACAGTCACACACACAGTCACACACACACACACACACACACCCAAAGCCAGAAGTTTGGCTGTGACATGAAATACACTCTTTCTCAGTCACCGTGCCAACTGAAGGAAACAAGTGGCCTGATTGGTCACTGCAGGTTCCGGCAGATGTTTCATCCCCAGCACGCGCTCCTCCTGGTTCCCTACTGAAGGGAACCAGAAGAGGGTTGTGTGTGTGAAGGTCCGTCTCTCACGGTCTCTTGACGTTATTTTTTATCAACGGCAGCGTCCCCTTTTTACCCGCTTTCTGTTCTCTCGCTTCCCAGTCTGGGCTTATGTCATATATCGTATCCTCTCTCCTGCTTCCCCGTTGATCAGGGCTGCAGTAATATCGGATCCAGCAGTCCTACTATGTTATAGCAGAACTTCTGGAGGGAGACGGCACAGAGCCTTGGCCGGAAACCAGAAACTGAAAGGGGGCGGAGTTACACCCTGTTTCCTGTTTCGTTACGGAGACATGCTACTGAAGAGAAACTAATTTGTGCGAGTGGATGAAGCTTTCAGAAGGGGATTTGAATACGTTTGTACAGTTGCCAGTCTACACGGTGTCGATTTGAAGCCTTCACAGGCACGTTTTTACAGTTTACTACGGCTGGCCGAGTTTGTGTTCGCCAATTCACGCGCTCACAGATCCCCGCCTCCTGCAACACGATTGGTCGAAAAACAAACATGAAGCAAAAGAAAGCGAAACGTCCCGTATTTGAGCTCGTCCGCCATCAGACATTAGATTTGTGAGACTATGGGCTGCAGTAGGTCAGAGACGAGACAAGATACCGAGGAAGACAGAGGACATTTTTTTCCAGTAGAAAGAAATAAAGCGGCCGGCTGTGTGTGTATTATTTTACGCCACGCTAGCTGTCATCTAATCCCAAACGCAGGGTGGAGCAAATGTGAACCTATTCCAAAACAAAAGGCATCGCAGCATCCGTCCGTCCATCTTCAGGTCTACAATGTATAACATCAGAATGCATTGTCACACTTTGGCTTTGTTCGTGTGGACGTCTCCACAGTCGCAGCGTCTTCAGATTGAGGCTGAGCCTGATTGGCCGGCTGCTGAGTAGGGTGGCCCCAGGTCTCTGGGAAGACCCCCGTAGCCTTGACTTGGGCCACACTGGCGCTCCTGAAAGGCGTCAGGGAGTGGAGCTGACGCGATGAAGAGGATTATCACAGGGACCCGTGCTTTGGGTTGATTAAAGTGTAATCCCGCTGGTGAATCGCGGCTGTTTGCCATGCACACACACACGTGCGCACACACACACACACACACTGCGCAGACACTTAAACGCACATACACACACAAACACACACACATTCATGCACATGCAGACACAAGGGGGGAAACACATTCTGACCCCCACTTCTCATTATTTCACTCTCCCTGTGTTTTTCTTTATTAGATTTTTGTGTTATTCCTTGACCTCAGGCTAGTCGTAAAGGGAGGCACAGGAGGAATAACTAAAAGAGGCTGAGAGGCGGGAAAGAAAAGGACAGCTAAAGCTGATGTAGGTTGTTGGTACAAGCCTGCCGTTGGGTGACTAATTTCAGTCGGCAATCTCCTCCCCTTCCGCTATCCGCGTGTTGCCGTTTTTCAAAGTCCCCGGCGACCTACACGCTGAAAATGGCAAGTTTTGACGAAGATTCGGATCGGGCAATTATGTTTTAGGTGGCATTTTCTTTTGCGGGGATTTAGCCGCAAAAGAGATACAAACGAGACAAAGCGTTTCCCCCCCCCCCCCCCCCCCCCCCCCCCTATCCCCCTATACCAGAATGAGTTCAGCCAGACCTTTCTCCTGAAACGAAGTGTGGAGATAGGGCCGGCCGCGCGAGGCTGGCTGTTGTATAATCTAATTGTTATCTGAGATGTTAACGGCGAGGCTGGACAAACAAAGCTTCGGCTCGCGCTGTTCCCACAATGGAAATTAATTGGATGGATTGAGTCTCGTGTATTAGGTGCGTGCGTGCGTGCGTGCGTGCGTGCGTGCAGGTTAGGTATGGATGGACGATAATCCTGCTGTTTTCATGTCATGCGAGAGTGACGGTCGGTTGGAGGCAGCGACATAATTGGACGCGGCTTTTCGACAGTCGAGATCCCCTTCCCACATATCTGGCTGGAGATTTAAGGTCACGTTTCACTCGAACGAAGCCGCGGTATTAAAAAACGTCCAGGGGAACACGGGCATCCCATAATACCTCTAATCTGAAATGCCACGGTGACAAGGTTGTTTGAAGAAGTGGGAAAACTGTGTGAGGAAACAAATCTTAGTAGGGGCAAACGGCGATCATTCAATACAAGCTTTTGTCCGTGTCTTGAATTCTTGACACGTTAATTGTAACTGCGTTTTCATGATGATGAGGTCCGGGCCTACCGTCCGATATGTATATTAATTACGCTTGAATTCATACGCCGATATTGTGTGTCAAACTCCCCATAATTACTGTGATAATAAACATTAGCACTCCCAGGGAATGTCCACCGAACAAAAGACAACGGCCCTCACACACACGACACACAAGCTCCTTTTCACAGTGGCCTTTCACAGGGCCCGCCTGGTAGACCTGTAGGTGGGCCCGCCTGGTAGACCTGTAGGTGGGCCCGCCTGGTAGACCTGTAGGTGGGACCTGCCTGGTAGACCTGTAGGTGGGCCCGCCTGGTAGACCTGTAGGTGGGGCCTGCCTGGTAGACCTGTAGGTGGGCCCGCCTGGTAGACCTGTAGGTGGGCCCGCCTGGTAGACCTGTAGGTGGGCCTGCCTGGTAGACCTGTAGGTGGGGCCTACCTGGTAGACCTGTAGGTGGGCCCCCCTGGTAGACCTGTAGGTGGGCCCGCCTGGTAGACCTGTAGGTGGGGCCTACCTGGTAGACCTGTAGGTGGGCCCGCCTGGAACACCTGTGGGTGGGCCCGCCTGGTAGACCTGTAGGTGGGCCCGCCTGGGAGACCTGTAGGTGGGCCCGCCTGGTAGACCTGTAGGTGGGCCCGCCTGGGAGACCTGTAGGTGGGGCCTGCCTGGTAGACCTGTAGGTGGGCCCGCCTGGTAGACCTGTAGGTGGGCCCGCCTGGTAGACCTGTAGGTGGGCCCGCCTGGTAGACCTGTAGGTGGGGCCTGCCTGGTAGACCTGTAGGTGGGGCCTGCCTGGTAGACCTGTAGGTGGGCCTGCCTGGTAGACCTGTAGGTGGGCCCGCCTGGTAGACCTGTAGGTGGGCCCGCCTGGTAGACCTGTAGGGGGGCCCGCCTGGTAGACCTGTAGGTGGGACCCGCCTGGTAGACCTGTAGGTGGGCCCGCCCGGTAGACCTGTAGGTGGGCCCACCCGGTAGACCTGTAGGTGGGGCCTGCCTGGTAGACCTGTAGGTGGGGCCTGCCTGGTAGACCTGTAGGTGGGCCCGCCTGGTAGACCTGTAGTTGGGCCCGCCCGGTAGACCTGTAGGTGGGCCCACCCGGTAGACCTGTAGGTGGGGCCTGCCTGGTAGACCTGTAGGTGGGGCCTGCCTGGTAGACCTGTAGGTGGGCCCGCCTGGTAGACCTGTAGTTGGGCCCGCCCGGTAGACCTGTAGGTGGGGCCTGCCTGGTAGACCTGTAGGTGGGTCCGCCTGGTAGACCTGTAGGTGGGCCCGCCTGGTAGACCTGTAGGTGGGCCCGCCTGGTAGACCTGTAGGTGGGGCCTGCCTGGTAGACCTGTAGGTGGGGCCTGCCTGGTAGACCTGTAGGTGGGGCCTACCTGGTAGACCTGTAGGTGGCCCGCCTGGGAGACCTGTAGGTGGGCCCGCCTGGTAGACCTGTAGGTGGGCCCGCCTGGTAGACCTGTAGGTGGGCCCGCCTGGTAGACCTGTAGGTGGGCCCGCCTGGTAGACCTGTAAGTGGGCCCGCCTGGTAGACCTGTAGGTGGACCCGCCTGGTAGACCTGTAGGTGGACCCGCCTGGTAGACATGTAGGTGGACCCGCCTGGTAGACCTGTAGGTGGGCCCGCCTGGTAGACCTGTAGTTGGGCCCGCCTGGGAGAACTGTAGGTGGGCCCGCCCGGTAGACCTGTAGGTGGGGCCTGCCCGGTAGACCTGTAGGTGGGCATGCCTGGTAGACCTGTAGGTGGGCCCGCCCGGTAGACCTGTAGGTGGGCCCGCCTGGTAGACCTGTAGGTGGGCCCGCCTGGTAGACCTGTAGTTGGGCCCGCCTGGGAGAACTGTAGGTGGGCCCGCCCGGTAGACCTGTAGGTGGGGCCTGCCCGGTAGACCTGTAGGTGGGCATGCCTGGTAGACCTGTAGGTGGGCCCGCCCGGTAGACCTGTAGGTGGGCCCGCCTGGTAGACCTGTAGGTGGGCCTGCCTGGTAGACCTGTAGGTGGGGCCTGCCTGGTAGACCTGTAGGTGGGCCCGCCTTGTAGACCTGTAGGTGGGCCCGCCTGGTAGACCTGTAGGTGGGGCCTGCCTGGTAGACCTGTAGGTGGGGCCTGCCTGGTAGACCTGTAGGTGGGCCTGCCTGGTAGACCTGTAGGTGGGGCCCGCCCGGTAGACCTGTAGGTGGGCCCGCCCGGTAGACCTGTAGGTGGGCCAATTAGTACCCCAAGGGGCCCCTGGGCACTGAAGCTAATGCCCCTCCCACACACACACACACACACACACACACACACCATGTCAGGCTTTTGGTTAACGCCGTCCATTTTCTGCAAACTTTTCTGCAAGGTAAAATAAAATGAATTCCGCTTTTCACTTTTTTTTTCCGTTTTCAACCTTGACTTGGCTGATGCAGTGCATCGCCACCTGCTCACCAGTCACCAGTCACCACTCGCCCGGCCGTCTCGCCAACAAAACAGTCAATCACCGTACTTCATCGTCTTGGAAACATGTTTTTAATTTCATTCTGATTGGATAATTATCGAGAGAATAAAGCTTTGTGCCGTATTTCTGTGGAGCCTGACATTCGAAAAATATTAATAAGTGCATGCGTACTTTTTTTTTAAATTTCTTTCCCCTTTGGCGCTCAGGAGCCCCTGGGCGGGTGCCCAGATTGTCCATATGGTGGCTCTTGCCTGATAGACCTGTAGGTGGACAGCACCTCATTCCCTCCGTGTTGCTATAGGACACTTCTATATTAAAGTCTGTTATTGCTTTCTAATCCTGGTGATGAATTGATATGAAGTGGCCCATTGAGACCGGAGCCGGCTGCTGTAGGCTGGTACAGGTCTCTCCGCCTCACGCTCGCTGTCTCGCTCTCCCTCTCTCCCTCTCTCCCTCTCTCGCTCTCTCGCTGTCTCGCTCTCCTTTTCTCTGTCTCTCTCGCTGTCTCGCTCTCCCTCTCTCCCTTTCTCTCCCTCTCTCGCTGTCTCGCTCTCCCTCTCTCCCTTTCTCTGTCTCTCTCGCTGTCTCGCTCTCCCTCTCTCTCTTTCTCTCCCTCTCTCGCTGTCTCGATCTCTCCCTTTCTCTCCCTCTCTCGCTGTCTCGCTCTCTCCCTTTCTCTCCCTCTCTCGCTGTCTCTCTCTCCCTCTCTCCCTCTCTCGCTGTCTCGCTCTCCCTCTCTCCCTTTCTCTCCCTCTCTCGCTGTCTCGCTCTCTCCCTTTCTCTCCCTCTCTCGCTGTCTCTCTCTCCCTCTCTCCCTCTCTCGCTGTCTCGCTCTCCCTCTCTCCCTTTCTCTCCCTCTCTCGCTGTCTCGCTCTCTCCCTTTCTCTCCCTCTCTCACTGTCTCGCTCTCCCTCTCTCCCTTTCTCTGTCTCTCTCGCTGTCTCGCTCCCTGACTCTCTCTCGCTCTCTCTTACCCTCTCTTCCTCTCTCTCTCTCTCTCTCTCTCTCTCTCTCTCTCTCTCTCTCTCTCTCTCTCTCTCTCTCTCTCTCTCTCGCTGTCTTTCTCTATCCGTCTATCTCTCACACTCTATCCGTCTGTCTCTGATTCCTCTCTCATTTCATGATGCTGCTTGGGCCCTCACAAGGACTCACACACACACACACACACACACACACACACACACACACACAGCGCGAAGCGGAGGCGACCTGTACCCTTTATGTCTCCGACCATCTGCTCGGACAACCTTCTCCTCGCGAGGTAAACGGGGCTAATCACCTCGAGGAATTGCAAAGAGGAGGGCCTGGCGCCCTTTCAAAATAGTACATGTTTAGGTCCGCATTATGGGATGTTTCATCGGTTCGCTGTTTTCGTTGCGGAGGCCCCGACACATTCGAGCAAACATTGAAGACGGTTTGGGCTGTGCGCGCGCGCGTGTGTGTGTGTGTATGTGTGTGTGTGTGTGTGTGTGTGTGTGTGTGTGTGTGTGTGTGTGTGCGTGTGTGTGTTTGAACCCAGAGGGGACCCCCTAGTGACTGGTGTGCAGAGTGCCCAGGTTTTTCCCCGCTCCCTCTGATCATCACGGCCATACAGAGGGGTCTTTGATGGGAACGCCGGCTGCCTGAATCCACAGCCGCGCGGCGCTCTCACTCGGCGACTTACACCTCGGAACGGTTCACTTTCCGCTTTGAAATGTACACACTGGCACTGAGATTTTTCTTTTGGTTTCAAAAGGCGGGGATTACAGCGTGGCAGCGGTGTACTGTGCCCCCCCCTCCTCCCCCCTCCCTCCTCCCCATCTCTGGGTATGCTACATACATAACGTTGGTCCCCTTTTTTAGTTCTCTCATCTTCTTTTCCCATTTCTTTTATCCATCCTTGATTTTTTTTTTCCCCCTTTCATTTCCGCGTTGCCAACCTGAAATGCACTTTCTGTTCATGGCGCCTCCCCCACCGAGCCATTTAATTTCCCTCCTTTTCGCTCCTTTTGTAAACAAGCCATGGGCCTCAAAGCCTTGCTCCGAGTCTGCAGTGTGACTTGTTGTTCGGTTGTTGTGCGCTCGTGTGCCGCGATGCAATATGTATGGGCTTAAATGAGGTCCCTCCAGGGCTAACGCAATTTAGTTTTCTCATTTGCTACGTATTGGGCCATGCTGTTGGCTGATTTTCCCATCCCTTCGCCGCCGCCGCCGCCGCCAACCAACAGATTTGGATCACATGACCGCGTTGCCACTGGGGGAGCAACAGCACTTGTGGTGCTGGAGGGGAAATCTTGGAGTGTGTGTGTGTGTGTGTGTGTGTGTGTGTGTGTGCGTGTGACACATCCAGGCCTACGACCTTTAATCTTGTGCTTTGTACTTCAACTTCCCATGCTCTTAAGCTCTTTTGTGTGTGTGTGTGTGTGTGTGTGAGTGTGTGTGTGTGTGTGTGTGTGTGTGTGTGTGTGTGTAATGGATTTGTTTATACTACAACGTCGCTTGGCTATATTTAGCGTGACAGTAAGATAGATAGTGAGACGATGTCGACCTTTCAACCTCTACCCGCTTTACTCCAATTCTGATTGCTCTCTCTCTCTCTCTCTCTCTCTCTCTCTCTCTTCTTTCTTTTTTCTGTCTCTCTCACTTCCTCCCTCCCTGGCTCTAGTATGTCTCCCCTGAGTCTTTATTTATGTCCCTTCCTCCCCTAAGGTGTGTGTTTTTGTGTGTGTGTGTGTGTGTGTGTGTGTGTGTGTGTGTGTGTGTGTGTGTGTGTGCGCGTGTGCGTGCGTGTGTGTGTGCATATCATAATGCAGCCGAGATTTATGTCTTCATCCCCAAAGGAGCAAAAACCTCCCAGCAAGGATGTTCTGTGAATCTGTGCTTTGCTCGAAGGGATATTTTAGTCTCTGAGATGGGGTTGAGTTGCGGATCGCAATTATAAGTCACGTCTGGGATGGTCTAGAAGCTAAGGTGAGAAGACGGTGTAAAGGCAGAGTAATTAAGGACCAGGTAAGATAGGAAGCCCCGGGTGTGTGTGTGTGTGTGTGTGTGTGTGTGTGTGTGTGTGTGTAGGCTTTTGTATGTATGTGTGTGTGTGTGTGTGTGTGTGTGTGTGTGTGTGTGTGTGTGTGCGTGAGATTAGTCACACGACCGCCTTCTGGTTAATTAACTGAGCGCCGCGGAAACAATGTCTGACCGCACTCCTCTGAGAGTGTGTGTGTGTTTGTGTGTGTGTGTGTGTGTGTGTGTGTGAGTGTGTGTGTGTGTGTGTGTGCGGTGTGTGTATATATCTTGCTACAAGAGAGAGGAGGAGAAGGTGACCTTACCCATCCTCCTTCATGAGACAATGGAAGAACAAGGGTGGGAGTGGGAGTGAAAGGGAGAAGTATAGCTGTAGCGCCTTGGCGCGGGGGGGGGGGGGGGGGGGGGGTATAGAGGGATTTCATTTGATATCCTCCTACGGAGGGAGAGTACTCCCCCCCCATCCACGTCCGTCTCTCTCCTAACATAACAGTGGCAGGCTGCCATTATGGCCCCGGCTCTCTCTATATAATACCTATCTGGGCATCTGCTCTCTGTATATACTTAACTTCCTTGTTAACATATTTCAGAATCAGAATATGTCGGACGAACGAAATCGTCGCAACGCTTCGCTCTTCTTGGTCACCTTTCTGTTGTCTTTGATTGCAACTGCTGTCCTAGAGGTCAGTGAAACTCTTTGTCTCTCACAGACCAAACCACATTTCACTCTCTTTTCTGTCGCGGTTCAACACAAGAGACACATCTGATAGGAGTGTGCCTGTGTTTGAGACGTTAAAGCTTGTGTGTGTGTGTGTGTGTGTGTGTGTGTGTGTGTGTGTGTATGTGTAGTATAAGCACTACATTCTCTCCTCCTTAGGAAACCTGAGACAGACACTCACACACAAAGTGAGTCTGTGTGTGTGTGTGTGTGTGTGTGTGTGTGTTCCGGTGTAGTGTCTGACTGCATCTGTTTGTGTGTGTGTTTGTGTGTGTGTGTGTTTGTGTTTCGGTGTAGCGTCTGACTGCATCTGTTTGTATGTGTGTGTGTGTGTGTGTGTGTGTGTGTGTGTTCTCGGTAAGCAGTGTTTGGATGGCTTGACTGACACAGAGCCGTGTAGGCGGTTGCTCTGCCTCCCCTAGGAGCGCTAAGATGTGCTAAAGCTCCTTATACACACACACTTAAAAACACGCTTACACACACTGCTGCTGCCGCTGCTGCCGCTTATTACATGAAACAGAAGGGGAACACATACACTTGTGTGTCGTGCGTGCGTTTACGGCGCTCAGTCGCGTGCATATAACATTACACGGTGGATATCATTACACACACAGCGACTATTGTTGTATATTTTGGTCTCGCCCGTTTCCCATATTCAATCACGAGGTGACATCACTTCTTGCGGCTTGATAGTAAAATGTGTTCTGCCCCAATTAGGCAGTTATAAAGCTCCCGCCTGCTAGACGAAGGCTGGATGTCGGAAACCTTTACGTCACTTCCACCCCCCAGTTATTTTTTTTATTACGTTGAAATAAATGTATTATGTTGACAAACTGTTATATCATTTCTATATCAATGGTACAGAACGCAATTATCCCGAAGTAAAACCATCTGGAAACTATATTTTCTTTGCCTTTATAGGTGAAAGAATGAGAGACGCATAATGTGGAAGCCCTGAAATGACGACAACACGTTCCATGCTCAAGACCCACACACACACACACGCACGTACACACACACACACACACACACACACACACACACACACACACACACACGCACGCACAAATGACTCGCAACACATTGATTATGTTTTTATTTGTTTTTGAAACCCCCTCATTGTTTTACTTCATCATTTGGACACCGGCCCCCTCCTGATGAGCTCATCCATCACGCAAAAAAGCAAACACAGTCGCCGCTCCTCGTAATATCAACATCCCTTCGCCGTCGGCCCTGATGTTTCACGCTTGCCGGCGTGGGTTTTTGTTTTTTTTTCCCTTGTTTTTTTTTTACCGGCGTGCCAGAAAACATCTGCACCCGCGGCCGTGTCTGGCAAAGCACGGCTGTATTTATGTGTCTGCCAAGCATCCATCACCCGCCCCTCTCTGCCCCCGCTATACTCGCTAAAGACCCCGCGCCCACAGCGCCGCGTTCGCAGGGCGCCGCGCGCGCCTCGGGGAGCCGCTACCTGCTATAAATCAGTGACTTTCGCGCCCCCCCCTGTCTTCCTCGCCGTGTCGAGAGACAAACAGTGCGAAAGAGGGGAATAAATTGTTTCTCTCGGCTTAGTCTTTGTTTGTCAGGTGAGGAGGATGGCGTAGCAGCGGCGGCGGCTAGGGTGTTTTTCTCCAAAACGAAAAGGTGCCGGGTTCGATTCCCAATGTCAGCGAGCCAAACTTCATCTTGACATCTTGACATCCTTGAGCGTGATGCCTGACCTTTACGTGTTCCCTTTGAATGCGCTGTTAATCCGCTAAATTGCTAAAATAGTCAAGTAATCACAGCGTAGAGGTAAGACCGCCGTGCGGCGAGCCCAGCTTGAGACCTGAGACACGCCCACTGGCGGTCGATAGATAGATAGATAGACGGTCGTTGATAGATAGTCCTCAATCCCGTATGCCGGTCCGGATGCATCGACCAATTCAAGTAATGCAAGCAAAATGGCCGCGGCCAAGCACAAGCGCCGCACCGTCGACACAGTTACAGGTCAGCAACGCACACTGGGGAGAGAAAAAAAAGGAAAAGAAAAAAAAAAAGAGAAAAAAAAGGAAAAGAAACCGAAGTGATCGATGACGCCGGCGCAGCAAGAGAGTGGAAAATCAATTTCCCTCTCCCGCTCTGAGAGAATGTTCTTTTTTTCTTTTTTTCCTCCGTCATTTGTATTATAATTTCTCACGCTCCGTGATTCTCCACCGAGGTGCCGTATTTACCGCAAAGGGCAGGAGGCTGGGACTGGACTAACGAGATGCGTGGGAGAAAGGAAATCTACAGAACTGCGCAGCAACAAAGTTTCGAGCTCCTCTCGTAACCGTACATGAGAACAGATAGTGATACGGGGTTATGAAATAATATGAGGGATTACGGATTTTAACATTTAAAAATCAGTACAGCCGTTATACTCGTTATGAGGTATGTGCTCCGTGTAGATTTGCCATAAGGTCTCGGCCCATGATGTGCACTACTGAACTTCACAGCAAACTAGGAATATATCGATATTATATTATAGTGTTGCGATATGGGACTA
This sequence comes from Merluccius polli, assembly GCA_030340625.1. Lineage (NCBI taxonomy): Eukaryota > Metazoa > Chordata > Actinopteri > Gadiformes > Merlucciidae > Merluccius > Merluccius polli. Next base: position 8,913 of record JAOPHQ010001885.1, on the reverse strand, counting down.
GATATCGTCTTAGAGTTTGGATATTGTAATATTATATATGCGATATGGCATAAGTGTACTGTAGTCTTTTCCTGGATTGAATGGCTGCATTACAGTAAAGTGCTGAAAAAAATGAGAAAGTACTTTTCAGTTGTCAAGCATTTCATTCACACAGTGAAGTATACAAAAATAGGCTTTCCCATGTGGTTATTTTATATAGACTATTTTTTTTATTGAACTACCAGAAAACATTGTTATTGAGATATGAAATATATATGATATACTGTATATTAGGCCATATTGCCCAGCAGCCCTACAGCCAACACGCATTCTTCAGCCTTTCACACAACACAAGTAAGTCCTCCCGGTCTCTGGCCCCGCATGGGTCCCTCTGTGTCCTCACACCCGGCAGCACCCATATTTCTGCCCCCGCTGGATCGATAAACACTTCTCTGGTAATCATCTTGTCATATCTGGGGGGAGCCGCACGCGAGAGAGCCACCTCGCGGGGCCTCGCGGTGATGTATGGAGGGGGCCTTTAGAGCGTGATCTATAGGGGCCGGCGGCGGCGCCTCGGGGGCCGCCTCAGTCACACGTTGTCACACTCACGTTTGCTCATCGCCGCGTGTGTTTTTTCTTTTTTCTTTCTCTTTTTCCACCGTCCGACGCTCCTATCGCTCTTCCTTTCAACAATTCACTTGTCTGTGTGTCCGTGGGGACGGATGTGAGAAATCCGGCGAAGGATTCGGGGGACAAGGTGATGGATGGGTGGAGGAACAAGATAAAAACATTACAGTTTATTTCATTGCCAGCCTACTCGGTGTGTCTCTTGAATCACCGAAGAATATGATTACGAACGATAACAAACTTATGATATCATCTGCTTCATTAGTTTAATAAGAGGGAGGCACGCCACGAAAAGCCATCTAAATGCACTCGGATTATGAGATGATTATGCCAAGATTAGAAGAGTTAATGATCATAATATTTGGTGTACATGACATTCGGGAGCAGGTAGTAGTTTATTTCGCCGAGATTCAAGATTTATTGGTCACATGCATAATTGAACGTGAACAACAGCAGGGTAATGAGATTGCCAAACAACCCCGGGAACTGCGCAAATAGCAGGCATAAAAACTGTATAGCGGTATAAATATGAAATAAAGGAAAGTAACCGAATATCAATATATTAATATAAAGATACAGGAGATACAGAAAATAACAGAATACCACAGAAGCTTAACGTACGTGATAAAAATAAGGTACAAATAAAAAAAGGTACGAAAATAAGATTAGCGGTGTAAAAAGCAGTCCGTTTTTCTCAATGCAGTTTTTTAGTGTTAATGGTCCGTACCACCTGGAGGTGGGGGGGGGGGGGGGGGGGGAGACGCTCCTTCTCAGCCTCTCAGTCTTGGCCACGATTCGAGCGAAGACGCTTGCCAGAGGGCAGCCACCACCGAAACAGTTTGCGGTCGCGGCCGATGAACAGGTTTATTGCTCGACGGTCCACAGGTAGGACTGCGGGCACTGGGGTTCGAAACCAGAGCTTTTCGCCCTTAAGAGTCAAAACCGGCCGGTCCCGGGTCACTATCCCGCCACCCGTCCCAAACAATAAATTGTACACATAATATATTGCGTGCGACACGACGGAGCGGCGCCGCCGGCTAAGTATACATTATCCTGTGTGATACCAGAGGCTTGTTAAAGGAGGCGGCGGATTGCGTGATAAAGGTTACGATCAATATTCATGCGCCGTGATGTCATGAGTTGATGCGGAGTCGCTCGCCGACTACAAATGAGCGGTGAGACGTCCTAGAAATAGACCGTCCTCTGTGGCTCGCTCTCTCTGCGTCTCTCTCCATCTCTCTAACCCCTTTCCCTCTGTCTCTATCTGCGGCTCGTTGCCGGTAATGAGCTTCTCGTGTGTTTAAGTGTTAAGGAGTGTCATTAGCTGCTCTCCTCCGCGTCGAACATGTCAGGAACACTGCATTTTTATTTTCTGTCTCGTCGTTAAAAAAAGGCCCACCACCCACCAACCCTCTTATGGGCTGACATTGTCGACGTGTTCAACTAGAATTGCGGTTGACGACACACACGCGCACACACACACTCTCATACACACACACACACACACACCCACTCACACTCTCACACACACACACACACACTTCAAGACAAGGTGAATCTCTGGTAATAAACATAACTCAGAGTGGCGCCCATATGGTTCTCACTTACCTTTCAGCTTTGATCGTGTGTGTGTGTGTGTGTGTGTGTTGTCTCGCTTGTGTGTGTGTGTGTATATGTGTGTTGTCATCCTGCAGGCGCGCGCATGTGCGTGTGTGTGTGTTGTCTGGATGTGTGCATGCGGGTTGCATTAGATGCTGGTGATGAACTCACACCATGGCCACCTCACCAAAGTTGTTCCACTTGTAGCAGTGCAACCAACCGTCTTTCTCTCTCTCTCTCGCTCTCTCTCTCTCTTACGATCCCATCGCAGCACATCGATATAAGTGCACACACACGCATACGTGGGAGGGTATATATTTTGGTTGTGTGTCCTGCGGTAGATAAGACTCGGAGGAGATAAGAGCGTGTGGTTGGCTTGGTTCTCGGTGACCTCAGACCGCCGGTCAAGGCTGCCAGAAAGCCGATGTTTATATTGCCGTAATTGGGAAGTGAGGCGGTGTGGAGTTTAATGTCGGGGACTTTCCTTCGCATTGTTGTTGTCGAATCTCCCCTCTCTCTCTCTCTCTCTCTCTCTCTCTCTCTCTCGCTCTCGCTCTCTCTATTTCTCTATCTCTCTCGCTCTCTCTTTCATCTAGTCCCATCTAATTTTCTCTAATGGGTCGTGCTGTCGTCCTCCTAGGTTTTACCGCTCGTATAAATACTAGTTTATTATATCGCCTAAGTGCCTAAGTACAATTTGATGTATAAACCGCTCTCTCTCCCCTCTTCCAGCCTGCCCTGTCACTGTCCCCTTATCTGCTGGCCACTGCAGCTGCTGCCTATTCACCTCCTCCATCCATCCCTCCTCTTTCATTCCCTCCTCTTCTTTCATTCCCCCCTCATTCCCATCACAGTGTCTCCTTTCCTCCCCAATCCAACCCCCACCACCAACCTCACCATTTCACTTTCTTTTCATCTCTCTCTCGCTCTCTCTCTCTCTCTCGCTCTCTCTCTCTCTCTCTCTCTCTCGCCCGCCGCGTGACTGTGTGCACATCCCCGCTGTTTCGTCTCGTAAGCGCGGAAAGCAAACAAAGCGACAGCAGCTGGTCAGAGACACACAGAAACGAACGCGCACAGAAATTACCCAGAGCACACCAGCAAATGTTTTCCGCACTCACGCACACACACACACACACACACACACACACACACAGCGAGCGAAGCGACCTGTTGTGATAATAAGGAACTCACTCACGCAAATCGTGCGTATTATTCGCACGCGGTCGAACACCGAGGCACGCGCTCAGGATAGGAACGTCCCGAAAACCTTTTCATTCGCACACAATTTTCATTTTTGTGTCTTATCATTTGACTTTATTTTATCTTTTCTTTAACACGTTTCCCATGCTTGTACATCCCCATTGAACTAAATTGAATTGAATTGAAGAAGGGGAGAGCGGGGGGGGGGGGGAACAGGCTGATGCAAATGTCAGATCGTGGAAAGGAAGAGAACCGAAAAAGAGGGAAAGTGCAAATGGAGTGTTTTTTTTTTTTCTTCTTTTAAGACAGGAAATTGAGGTCGTCCGACAGTCTGACCGCAGCTGCGACTGCATCACTGCGATGCTTTCCCCATGCTTGCCCCTGCTTGGCCCGCTTGGCCCCGGGGCCTCTGCGGCTCAACCATGTAAAATAGGCAGACCTCCGTCCCCCTCGCCGCCGTTCCGCCCGCTCCAGATTGGCTTCACTGCGCGTCCGGCAAGCCGCCGCCGTTTCATTTCCACACCCTGATAGGGAAAACCTTTGAACGTGTCGAGAGAAGATGAGAGAAAAGGGGCGAGGAGAAAACTTTTCTCCTTTCTTCTATTTCCCCTCCTCTTTTTCCTTTGTCGCACTTATGTACCGGGAGCCCAAACCGGATGGAAGAAATGGATTACATTCGGCGTTGAGCTGGAAAGATTAAAGCGCTCCTCCCAGTGTGTGAACAGTACCTTGTGGGCTCCTTAATCCCACAAGGTACTGTGTGATTCTACTTCCAAAAAACATAGGCATTTCCTTTGCATTATATACATTTGTGCTCAATCAAAAGTAAACATTGCGGCCCCAAATATAATTCCCTTAAGGCCTGAATAATATAAAAAATAATAATAATACTATACAACTACACTATCTGCACAAATTGGTTGCAAAATTGAATGAGCGGACCGATTCCGACGCAAACACCTCTTTCCTAATCCCTCCCATCGTTACCAGATGCCTTTGTGGTTGTCGGCGGACCATTAGTGATCACACCGCTCTAGCGGTTACCAGGCGCCGATGCTGCAATCCCATTTATCAAGCGCCCTCATAACACGTTGACTGGTTGCTGTGACAACAGGCTTACACCCCGTTCACATCACTAGACCCTCCGCTGGCCCCGTGACGCATCTCCTCCTCGCCCTCCCGATCTTCACTCATGTAAGGAGACATTCCCGGGGAAATGTGGAGACGGGGTCCCGACCCCCCCCGCCTCGCTTCGTGTCTGCCGACCCAATAAATTGTCGTCACTAAGAGAGAGACGGCAGTAGGGGAGCGGAGGAGGGATGGGAGGGATGGGAGTGATGGGGGGGATGGGAGGGATGGGGGGTTCAAGATTGCATTCTGTTCCCCAATGAGCTCAGGTGTGCTTCATGATGGAAAACAAAGGAAAAAAAACCTCTTTCCGATCTGAGTCACTCTCTGTCTTGTCTGTCTTGTCTCTGTTCTGTCTGGGCCTCTGTCTTACTCTCTGTCTGTCTGTCTGTCCATCTGTCTCGCTCTCCGTCTGTCTGTCCGTCTGTCTCACTCTCCGTCTGTCTGTCTGTCCGTCTGTCTCACTCTCTGTCTGGTCATCTGTCTTACTCTCTGTCTGGCCGTCTGTCTCACTCTCTGTCTGGTCATCTGTCTCACTCTCTGTCTGGTCATCTGTCTCAATCTCTGTCCGGCCGCCTGTCTCACTCTCTGTCTCGCTGTCCTGTCTCACTCCCTGTCTGTCTGTCTCACGCTCTGTCTTGCTATCCTGTCTCACTCTCTGTCTGTCTGTCTGTCTCACTCTCTGTCTTGCTATCCTGTCTCACTCTCTGTCTGTCTCACTCTCTGGCCACCTGTCTCACTCTCTGCCTGGCCGTCTGTCTCTCTCTCTCTGCCCGGCCGTCTGTCTCACTCTCTGTCTGTCTCTCACTCTGTCCCGTCTCAGTCTCTGCCTGGCCGTCTGTCTCACACTCTGGCCGTCTGTGTGTAGTTCCAATTCTGCAGGAGCGGGATTTTCTCTCAATCTGATATCCCCCATAAAACCAAGCAGTCTGGCAGAGAGTGAGCGAGAGCGACAGAGTGGGAGAGGGAAAAGTGGAGCGCTACAGCGAGAGGAGCAGATAAGGAGGCACAGGGGCGGAGGAGGAGGGCGGAGGTGGAGCGAGGCTCGGAGCGGAGGGAGCGTCCCGGGCTTCCGGGAGAATGCGAAAAGGGATTTGACGAAGACGAAGAGAGGGGGGGGAAATGTATTATTATGAAACGGCGAAGGAACAAAAGGAGGGGCGGGAAAGCATGGGAGTCCACTGGGAGACGCCCGCGAGGAGAGAGATGAAAAGCAAAGCAAGACAAAGAGAGTCGGGGTTAAAGGTGGAGAGAGAACAGGAAACACACAGTGGAAGGAATGAAGACGGCCATCGTTAGGAATTGAAGACGGCCATTGTCTCCTATACCGACAATTCCTCTGCACAACTCCTCTCTCTTCTCTTAAAGAGCACAACAGCGGTCCGGGGGGTTATCAAACCAATCGTCGCCTTCTCTCCCGGCTTCACTAAAACATCCAATATAATATATACCTTGTACCAATTCTGCGTAATCAATAGCAACATAGCACTCTGGTCTTTTTGAATCAATGTGCGTCGGTCAGTACAGAGTTTGTGGACAACATATTCAATTCAATTCAATTTTATTTATCAAGCGCATTTCATGCACAAGGCGGACTCAATGTGCTTCACAAGAGGTATACATAGTTACAGTAAAAACAGTTATATAAAAATCAATTAGGAATCAATTGAAGAGTGCAAGTGCAAGTACACAATCATATGTATGACATATAGTTATGTTATATACATATAACATAACAGTGAATCGCCGTAAAGGTACTTCACACAATGCCTTAGTGCTATATTGACATTGTTTTTTGAATTTGTGCATTGCACAATGCATGCTGAGGAAGTCATTTTGCCAAATGATGTTGGTAACGGCTGTTTTAGTGCAGCCATGAGAGACGGCTGCGACGGTTTGATCACCCAGACCGGTGTGTTCGGCTCTCAAGTCTGCATTTCACGAGACGTTATTGTCCCCCCCAGAATATCGACAGCACGGACGGCGGAGAGAAAAGGAGGCGTCGAGCGTAAACGACGGCCTCCGAGATAGCGATCGACGCGCCCGGAAGAAAGCGTTCGAGTCTCGACACTCGCCTGAAAAGGAAATACTCGCTCATTAGCGCGATGACGGCGGCCACCCCCGTAAAAAGCGATCTCCATCTCGTTTCTCCGCGCCACGCTCTGTCACTCACCGCATCTGTTTCCAAACGGCGCCTCCCCCGGCCCACTCACACTCGAATGGGTTCAGCAGCACACTCATTTACATCTACATCTACATTTAGGGCATTTAGCAGACGCTTTTGTCCAAAGCGACTTACAATAAGTACATTTGTCGGTAGAAAGTAAAAAAGCGATATATCACTGTCGGTACGGCAAGGACGTCAAAAGAACCAGTTTCTAAGCAGCGGGTCATGAAGAAAGATCTTTTTTTACAAATCCCATTCAAGCTTACGTTTTTTGTCATAAGAAATGAGTTAAGAAGAAAGGTACAAACATTGTTAAGATATCTTTTGGGTGAATGGCAGTTTTTCAGTCCAATCTTAAGAAAAAAAAGCAGCAGTTACGAAGATTTTTTTGTTCCTAAGATACCTTTGTGAATTCGCCCCCCGGGTGAACTCTGTACAAATGAGTATTTGAGTCTCTTGCGTTATTCCTCGTTGCGTTTCCCCTTACGCCCTGTGTGTGTGTGTGTGTGTGTGTGTGGGGGGGGGGGGGGGGGGTGTGGGTTCACCTTCCTCTCCGTCTCATGAGCATATCATTGTTCTCACGCCGGTCCGCTCTGATGGAGGGCTGGGATGTGTGTGTGTGTGTGTGTGTGTGGGGGGGGGGGGGGGGGGGGTTTGAGAGCGGACTCGGATAGGTGTGGGCGTCAAGGTATAAACAAGCGGCGGTTCTTATCAGCGCCGGGGTCCTTTCCCCAGGATGCTCGCCTCCTGGCCGGTGCTCAGCGCCGCAGTTCACAATCGCACACAACTCAACGCGTATCGACGCATGAACACAATTGCTCCTACGCATGCACGCACACACACACACACACACACACACACACATAAACACACACGTCACATTTCTCGAAACCATCTGTCTGTGATGCTGTTGCACTCAGTAAGTTCTGTATATTTACTGAATTGAGGAATGTTGCTTCCAACATAATGATGCTCAATAGCAAACAGAATCTTATGTTGTCCTTATGTTGTCCTTCACTTTTATTCGTCAATTATTTCATCATCAGTTTACCATTTTTGGTAAACCAACTGCCACGGGGAGATCGACCAGATCAGGGTCATCCCAGGTTTAGGCAACACGAATCCAGCTCCGATTCCAACATGATTTTGGCGTTTTCAGCGGATCGGGTCAACATGGTCAAAAGCTCGCGATGTGTGTGTCTGGGACGCGCCGCGACGCCCCGACGCAGAGTCTAGCGCGTTTCCGATATTTTGATCGGCGTCGCATTGTCTGACAACTCCTACACAGACGTTGATGAATTAAATATGGACCCATCCTCCCCGATCCCAGAGGAACTAGCTAAGTTGTAGAGGCTGAACGCGTCGCAGTCCCCCGTCTCCAGACCGAGTCACGGCGAGGTTTTAATGACGCAATGACCGCATTATTTGACATGGTGACCGTCGCGAAAGACAAAAATGTCGTGTAGGCTGATCCCGGTGTTCGGGTTACTAACGGTGTCTTACAGCTAATAACTGGTGCTGGTATAGTAACTGTCTACATGTAGTAATACGGTAACTTTCTACATGGCAACACACGTCTCCAAACACTATCAGGTGACTTTCAGGCGGTGATCGGAGACATATATGAAACCGGCCCAATAAAGGAATAACATGTTTCACATTCATGTAGCGCCAGCTTGCTTAGGGTGTTGTTGTACCTCGATACTGTGCTGGGTTTGTCTAGCCTATGTATGGTCATAGCTTTCCTGCTTCCAACAACAACTTGAGCTGTGCGTGTGTGTGTGTGCGTGTGTGTGCGTGTGTGTGTGTCTCACACTGAAGCATTTATCTGCTTTTCCAGAGTGCTGGAAGAAAATTGTAAAACCTTGGACTGTTAACGTATCTTTTTGATGTTATAAAGCACCATTGATAATAAAATGGCGGCCAATAGCATTCAATAGCAAAACAGGAGGAACGCATTATGTACAAAATCCAATTCAATGCATTGTAATGGCAATGGGTTCGACTGCATATTCAATGTGTTTTTATTTGATAAACAGCTCATTGTGTGGGGAATGTTTTTTTATGTGTTTTCTTTTTTTTTAAAAATGCTTGCAGAGCAGTCGCTCCGCGTGTTTCTTATGAGCTGTGAAGGTTGCTAGTTCGAGTTTGGAATTTCACACGTCCACCCACTCAACACGCTTGCACACACACACACACACACACACACACAC
>JAOPHQ010001884.1:0-32760 GCA_030340625.1 Merluccius polli | reverse complement strand
CTTTCTGTAGGGGCTTCAAAATGTATCGTAACAAGTTAAGCCATAATAAAGCAGATGTCAGCAGCATGAATACATTATTTTGCAATGAAGAATGTAGAATGAAGAAAACAGCAAATAAGAAAGCATGCAGCCGCTCATGAACAGCCCTCGCTTGTCCAATTGGCAGACCAACACAGCTCCCTATGGGAGTGGTATAGAACTACTTTGGTCTGCTACAACATGCCACACTCTCACCGCAAAGCTTCAAAGACAACAAATAGCACCAGTACCATTCAAAGGACCAACGGCCTTCCAACAGTCACTGAAAAGCTCTTTGGTATAAAAAGGACAACCGACAACCTGGCTGAGACACGACCATAACACGATCGGATAACTGTACAGATAGATGCACTGACAGATACAAGAGAGGGAGAGAGAGAGAGAGATACATACTTACTACTCAAAATACATTGCTTTGACAACACACAAACACATTCGACATTTTCTCTTTCTCCCTGTCAGGTGACCCAGTGATCCACGTCGTCCATGACCCGTCTCCACGCAGCGAGGCCAGACAGCACCAGCCAAACCAAACCAAGACCTACCACTGGTTGCTCCTGCTGCTGCTGCTGCTGCTGCGGCTGTTGGTGGTGCTGCACGGAGCGTGGTGGCAGGAGAGGAGCTGAAGCGTTTCTCCCACTGGTTAGGCTGAGGAGGTGAGGGGGGCGGCGCCTCCATAAAGGAGCGCTTTAGCTGGCTAATGCTAGCTGATGCCTCAGCACCTCCTCCTGGGTCTTATCATGGTCCTAGTGGGGGGTAGGAGGGGTAAAGGGGAGGGGTGGTGGTGGGGGTTGGGGCAATGGAGTAGATGGGCGGGTGGGGATCAAGGAGGGATAGTCATGGGTGAGACGGGCAAAATATGGATGGATGGTGGGGTGGGGAGAGATGGCATGAGGGAGGGATGAGGGGAGATGATGGAGAGACAGGGGGGGGGGGGTCATAGGTCAAGGGATAAAAGGAGAGAAAAGGTAAGAGGGACAAAAATGGGGAAGGGGGGGGACAAACTGAGTTTAACAGATACATTAGTCTGTCAATCAAGAGGAAGAGACGACAGATGCCAGACCTCACTGAGTTTCTTAGTGCTAGTGTGTGTTTGCGTGTGTGTGTTTGCATATGTGTGTGAACTGCAGTGAGATCAGGCTTCTTGGCCTTGCCAGGAAGATTTTTTTTGTTTCTTTTTTTAAATTACAGAGTAACACTGGGACCCCAACAGAACATGGTACCAATAGTGACAGGAGAAATATCGAACCATTTCTTTTTAAGACAAGTTTTAAGCCATCTTACTCTACCGCCATTTCCAAGAGTGGTCTATCTTGATCTCGTTACCTTTTTCCTACATTTGTGTTTTATTGTGTGGTGCTCGTGTCCATTCTGCACCAATAACACAGGATATGTTTGAATGGTATATGTATGTGTATGTATAAGATGTATATGCAATTACTGTTTAAAAGTGCTGAGTATATTGACTATGTAAGACTATTTAAAAAAAAAACACTGGTACGATTTACTGTATTTCACAATAAACAGAAATATTTGTATATCCTATACTGTATATCACTTTGGTGCCCATGTTCTACTTGGGTGGGGCGTGTGTTTTTTGTTGTTTTTAGTGGGGTTAATAAAACTGCAAGTCAAACTGGCAGCCAATCACAGCCCAGATAGAAAAAGGAAGAAGGCTCCTTGTATGGGTTAGGGAGGCAGGATCTAGTTGAGTTAACACGCAGCTGCCAAGCAAATCCCATTAACCAATCACCAACTCGGTTAAAAACACGGCACGGGTCAAATGGTGGCAACACAGCACTCAACATGCACATGGATCATGCAACAGTCCAGCACCTTTGCACACGGGCATACACCCCACATACGCACACCAGTGGGCTAGTGTCAATTCATACTAACTTTTCACACCAAATATTTGCATAGTAAAAGTTGTTGTTGAAACGTGGTGAACAGAAAGTGAATTGAGGTCTAGCCCTGAAACACACACACACGCAATATGCACACATTACACAACACACGTGCATGCACACAGAGCCTGAGAGTGCCAGAGGGCAGCAGACCTGTACAGCACAGTACAGAGAAGGTTGTAGTTCTGATTGCAACAGGTAGGCGCCGCCAGAGTTCATACAATAGAAACACGTATGGGTCCTATGGTCAAACAATCAGACTTCACCGGGTACCCAACCTCCAACATCAAATTACTGTGCCTCACATAAATATTCTGCCCATGCACTCTCATTGGACTCTGGAAGGCAAAGACACACACACCACAGAATACAATGGAGAAAAAAAAAGAAAAAAAATGGAAATGTGAAGTAATACGCATATTTGTAGATAATAATTACTATAACACAAAATGATGTGACAAAGTCCAATGATATTACATTATTATTAAATTTAGGCATGGATGAAAATAAGAAAAATAAACCCATAAAATGGCAAAACAAAAATCTGTGAAATATGTGGTAGTGGTACGCCCAAAAAAAATCACTCAAAACACCAGGCAGGCATGTGGTGAGAACAAAGGAAATTGACTGTGAAATAGGAAGGAAGATGGGTACAAACCCTACACACACACACACACACCACATCAACTATTGCAGTGCTTCGTACCCATGTTCCAGCAAACATGAAAACATCGACAAACCAACACCAAAAGAATATCAGCACACCCCCAGAAGCAGCAGGCATAGAAAAAAAATGAAAAACAAACGCAAAAAGTAAAAACTAAAACCTAAAACCAACACGAATGAATGGGCAACTTGGGGCAGATCACCCATTGGTCCATGCAGTTTTAAACCCTCATCTTAAAGACCCAATCTGGGATTAAACTCTAATCATACTTGATGGTCAGGCTGTGACAGATAGGATGCCTCTTGGTAGTAAAACATCATATTTGGGAACTTTGCTAACTGTAAATGAATGGAGCCAGATTGGGTCTTTTAACTGTAAGTTACCAACCTCAACATCTGAATGCAACAATGTAGATTGCTAACAACAAGTGACCCCAGTGACCCAGGACAGATGATTGACAGACCAACATGTAATCCTATAGAGAGGGGGAGGGAGGGGGGGGGGGGGGGGGGGAACCTGGGAAGGGGCTAGCTGTTTAGGTCCTTGTGACTGATGGCATGTTCCCCAGAGAGAGAAACAAATGACCTCGACCATGCATGTGACCACAGAACTATACACATGCTAAAATAATACTGTGACATACAAGACACGGCAACATCCCTGTACACAATAATTTGTACTTTTACAGTATTCAACCATAGAACACAAAATACTTTTTTCATCTGTGCAAAAAAAGTGAAAAAAATATTGGGCAAGGAAGGGGGCGTGGCCCCACAGACCTGGGTGGTCACGGCTTCGGGGTGGCCCGCGCTCGACTCCGCCTCCTCGACCTTTGACAGTAGCCATGGCGTTGGCGGTCATGACAATATAGAGACAATGTCATGAATAAAAAAAAAAAAAGGTGAGATGGTAGAGTGGAAATGATGTTCCCTCCCAGTAGCCTTGTCAGTAGGGATGTATTATCGGGTCAGGTGACACCACTATGGCCATGTGATATAATGATCAATGACGGCAAAGCATGAGCTTAACCCAAATGAACTTAACTCTTATTTAGCTGCTGTCCAAGAATGTGGACTTCATGTACAGCATACTATGAATAGATATCAATTGCGTGTGTATTATTCCCATAACACTGTCTACACCAACCCTTCTGACAGCAGATATGCAAGCTTCCATCCCCCTGAATTGTATTACTACTATGCCACACATCTCAGTCATCTTTGCTTGTTACTATATATTACTGTAGTGCCTTTACCTGCATCGACTTTAAGCATCAAACACTATTTACCCTATGCACAGCATGTCTTATTTTGGATACTTCAGGAATTCAAAAAGGGTGCCTAAGAACTGTTTTGCTTCATATGGTTCGTCTACCATTGTATACTATCGTTTTGTTTTTTCAAAATAAGGGCGTACAGGGCGTACATCTATTTATAGCAATAGCGTATAGCAAATACTCAACAGTATACACAAGCATCAAAAGATAACTTTAGCAAATCTACAAAGTGCAATATAAGAATAGATGGTTAGGTTTAAATGTTTCAATGTTGACCTACATTTACAACAATGTACACACATTAGAACTATATATAAACTTAGGTATCATTTTAGTTGATATTTTTTCTCGTCCGTCTCCATGTTTAACGGGAAAGCTCTGCTCGTCTATCTCTATTCTCAGCTCTTCGTTATTTACAAGCGGGAGGATAAGCAGGTGATAAGCAGGAGGGCAAGGGGTGAAGGGAAAAAAGGGAAAGGGAGAAAGAGGGGAGGTGCGCGCGCGCACGCACGCACGCACGCACGCACGCACGCACGCACGCACGCACGCACGCACGCACGCACGCACGCACGCACGCACACACACACACACACACACACACACACACACACACACACACACACACACACACACACACACACACACACACACACACACACACACACACACACACACACACACTCTAAACGGAAGGTGGGGTGGATGGGTTACAGGGTTGTGTGTGTTGGGTTTGTATCTCTATGCTGCAGGGTCACACATCTCTTGTGTCCATTCGGTGTTTGAGTATGCGTGTTGGTGCCTCATTCTAGGAGGTGTGTGGATGGGACTTGAATACTGCTTGCTAGCGCTATGCTCCCCAGAGCGGCAGCTTGGCACGTCTGCACTGAACACTGGCAACAAGGCCCTCCTCTGACGAGCGGCCATGCTCTCCAGGAAGCACAGGGTCAGACCCAGGGGCGTGGCTAAAATCAGTGCCAAGGCCAGTGACTGGCTGGCAGTCAGCATGACGACCAATAGGAATGCTACCAGAAGGCAGGGCAGGAAGTACGGGGAGGGGTTTGAGAGGTAGCGGCGCAGGGATGAGAGCAGGAGGGACAGAGAGAAGGAGAGCCGCGGAGGAGAGGAGAAGGAGGTGATGGAGGGAAGAGCGGTGAGAGAGAAGAGGGAGGAGAGACAGGAGAAGGAAGTGCCGGAAGAGAGAGCGGGTAGATGTGACAGAAGAGGGTGCCTGGGAGCCGCAGAGACCAGACGGAGGACTCGGGTGGGCAGATGGCACTTCAGGAACTGCATTGAAATACCAAGTTTTACACTCACAACGTTAGCAATTTGGCTTATGAATTTTGAGGTTGTTGTGAAAAATGAGGCCAATTTCCCCACTCGACCTGATATCATCTTGGACAAAGTGCTTGTCAAAATGCCCAATTTCTTTTTTAGACTTGAGACCGCCTCTGCTGGTGTGCCAACGTTAACGCTCTTGCCTAGCAGGGACATGAAACACAGGACAAAAGACACATATTTAACCACGCCCCTAGGAGAGAACCAGCCCCGCCCACTAGAAGCCCCTGCCATTGCTATGGGTGCCGCCTGACAGATAAGCTCCTCCCGCAAAGCCTCAGCGCTGAGGGAGTGGAGTGTGTGGGAGTGGCTTGGGACTGGGGAGGTGGAGTGGTGGTTCTCGGGGAGACACAGGTCCAGGAAGGTGGACGAGACTAGGGCGTTCAAGGGGAGCGCCCAGGGAGCCCGCGAGGCGTCGGCGTCCTCGACTGCGCCTTCGTCCTCCGAGATGTCGGTTAGGCCGTTTTCAAACTCGGAGATGGAGTCGAGGGAAGGAGGGAGCGAGGAGAGAGAGGAGCAAGAGGAGAAGGAGGGTGGGAACATGAAGATAGACTGAAAGAACAAAAGAGAAAGGGAGCGAGAGGAGAGAGAGAGAAGCAGAGGTAAAAATATACAAGGGAGGAACAAGGGGGAGACCGAGTGGGAAAGTCACACGCGCGCACACACACACACACACACACACACACACACAGGAGAGAGGAGGAGGAGGGGTGTGAAGTGCACCGTAAAAATGAGGCCAAAACATGTGCAGTATTTTGCAAAGTCATTAAACAATGGGACCATGCAGGGTGGTGGTGGTGGTGGTAGAGGAGGTGAAAACAGAAGGGAAGAAGAGGAGATACACAACGTTAGTCAGTGAAAAACACGCACACAGCACTCTGGTTAAAAAACAACAGCAGGTGTAAAGTGAGCAGGTTTGCAGAGGACAGGGTGCATAGTGTGGAACAAGGTACATGGGGTGCCACCGGTGGGTCAGGGAGAAGGCAGTGGGCTCTGCTGTGCGAGTGGGAGGAGGTGGGGTGGGGGGGGGGGGGGGTGAGGTGAGCACAGCGGTGGGGTACTGAATGCCTTGTAAACGACACTAATAGCATCATCTAATCATACTCTGTTTCCTTTGCATTTCATTAACATGTTTGAAGACTGGAAAGGGGGATACTGTATTGTAAGGACATTATACATAGCGATTACATCATTACCATGTTTAAAAAAGAGAATTGTTTTACTGCACATACAGTATTTGATGGGTCCTGGGTCAAAAGCACCTCCACAGGTGGGTCACAGCATGAAAACATTAGATCTATTTCCTAATATAGGGTAGGCCCTGGTTCAACAGTGGCCAGTTAACCGACTGACACCAACGGAAGCTAAATCACACCAGTTTACAGAATGTAAATTAGTGAACACAGTCACACTCATGAGGGATACGCCACCTTGTAGGACATCGAGACTGAGAGTCTCATACACGTTAGTACCAATGACCCGCTCTTGGTAACTGTAATTGCTGGATATCAAGATGCTACCGCAGTTAGCATTTATCTCCAACACACAACACAAGAAAAAAAAAACTCTGTTGTGGTTAACCTGGTAGGAGCAAAGTTAAGGTTAGCATCTAGAGCCCTGTGAAAAAGACGGGGGACATTAAAGTGGTTGAATCCTCTTCGTTTACCTGGGAGGGTTTGTCTCAACAACACCCTACACGCTCATAAGATCATAACACCTCTGAACCCGGGATAGCTATCCTGAGTTACTGAAATAACTCAGGATACTTGAAAAAAAGAAACCTCTGAGACACTTTTGTAGTTAGGTCTTCGATGACTGGATGGACTCCCATGTCCTGTGCGCCAGTTTAGCTAGGGGAAAGGTCAACTGTATCCATCCACATTCTTAGTCTATCTCTTCCTCTCCAAGACACTCAAGATACACACGCACACTCACACACTCTCTTCGCCCGTGTCCTTCACTGTACTGCTGTGTATACTCACCTTTGAGTCAGAGTGGAGCTCTAGGTTGGGCTCGTGGCCATTCTCAATGCCCGCCTCGGTAATGCTTATCACAGGTGCTAAAGGAGAGGAACCGCAAAAGAAGCACAACATAGACACAGGCTCAGTCAACATGCAGAAGACAATTCAATGTGTTCAGCTCAGTGTTTCCCCTACATTCATCCAGCAGTGGCGCACCACAGCCTCTGGATTACTAGTCTAGCGCCACTGCAATCAGCCATGGAATTATTATTTTTGTATGTATTATTTTTTTTTTTTTGAATGATGTTGGGTGTCCCAAATGCCATTTGTTTTATTTTAAAACATATACAGAAATATTGTGGAAAAATACCGACAGCAAAATAGTGTTACTATAAAATAAAAAATGCATGATGATACTGTAGGTGGAATTAGCTCATGAATGGCTTTAGACTAAATGTAGGAAGCATAAAGTGAAAAAGTAACACAAGTGATTTAATAATAGAAAGTAGCTACGTATTTGATTGTGTAGAACAGAATGAACAGTATTATGAAACCCAGACGGTGGGATGGCTACAAATTGCAGGCTGAAAACTGTATTTGTGCAAAATATTAATGCCCCAGAAAAACTTCTTGCTTCGTTATATTGTTATACCATTTCTGTTGGAATAAATGCCCCACAGCCCTACTGGAGTCACGGATCACACTAAAACCTCGCGCACATCAGCACCATGCACACGCACATCAACATAGTGCACCTCACACACACCTCAGCACCTCGCTGTTGGGAAAAATCTCAGGGGAAACACTGCGGCTCCTACAGGTTAAGTCAAGTGGAGGTTACAGTGAAATCATAAGGTTAAAGAGCTGCACGGCATGGTCCTTCCACCAGGGGTCAGTGTGATGCCACAGTCAATATCTGTTAGTCTTTGGATTGTGTCCAGAGAAGTTAACTAGTTGATATCCCGTCTATCTATCTAATAGGAAATAGGGTGCCAGAACGGCGGTATGTAGACAAATGCAGGTTCTCAAAAGACAAGAGAGGATCTTATTCAGAATTGGACAGATCAAAACATCACAATGTAATAAATGGTTAGATGATTACATAGATTAGATGATACAGTTTGATTTGATTACAAATCTAATTTCTGTTTTCTGGAAAGCACTACAACTATGGCCACTCACAGTGACCTTCTCCTAATATACTATATCTCACACTTTATCTCTGTTATTTTTCTACCAAATCCAGCTCTGCCTCCTAGTCCCTTTCCTTCTCTGTGACAGGAAACATGCGTTGCTGCTATTTCCTGTATCTGGTCAGACAAAAACACCATATGCACACACACACACGCACGTGCACACACACAGACACACACACACACACACACACACACACACACAGTCTGTCTGCAACTCGATACAGCAGTGGTTCACAAACTATTTTTACTAATGTACCCCCTCAAAGATATTTTTTAGCCAAATAACCCTTTTACCAGGCAGCACAAAACATTTTGAGTGGAAAACAATGAAAATGTATATAAATAATATCAGTGCATGTTATTAGATGACATGAACATCGAATCGGTGGTGCAAATACTTAGTTTAGTGAGAAACATGGGCTTGTCCTTCACTCATGATTTTTGCCCTTCATTGGAAATATTTACCGAACTTGTATGTTAGTATTCAGATTTAACCTAAGCCTACTTAGGTACTTAATACCTAATACTTAATTGTATTAAGGTATTCAGATATTCAGATTCAGCTAATTCTATGAAGGTGGAATTATTTTACAATTGTTCATAACCAATTTTAAAACAACAAAGACATTTTCCAAGTACCCCCTGCAATACTTCAAAGTATCACAAGGGGGAAATGTACCCCCCTTTGAGAAACACTGCTATACAGCATTTTGGTTCAGCCTCTAGAACAATGTATTTGTACATTGCATTTAATTTCTTTTCTTATTGATTTAAAACTAAATCCATTAAAAGTATGCGTGTGCGTGCGTGTGTGTGTCTGCGGGTGTGCATGCATGTGTGTGCATGTGTGTGTGTGTGAGAGAGAGATACCTCCGTCTAAGCTGCGGCTGATCCTCTTGGATGATGTGCGCTCAAAGTTGGGCGCGGGCCGGTCGATGAGGGAGCTGGCCAGGCGGGTCTGGGTCTGCGTGCGCCCGCTGTAGCGGAACTTGGAGCCCAGTGTCAAGAACCGGGCTTTGGGCGGGGCCTCTGGGCTGTTTAACCTGAGGACCAACACGCACAGAGGGAAGAGAAACCGTCACAACTACAGCTCGCCGTACAGGTGAACATGGTTCAAGGCATCTGTCTTTCTACACAGTAGTTTTCCCTTTACTGATTGAATATGGTAGCACTGATATATCACCTATACATACCTACCAACCTTGAGAAATGCTTATCTTCCGAGTGAATAAAATACATGAAATGCATACCATTTTCAAAACAAATGTATGAAAAATGTCACAATAATGCTCAGTTTCAAATCACATTTCGTACCTGCATATTTTGACCAAGGATTGCCTAGTTGATACGCAAAATGCGTGCAGGTTGGCAGGTATGCCTACATCAGCGAATCAGCTATGCTACAAGGCATTGGCTAGCGTAATGAAAAAGTATGGCTTCAGAAACAGTCATGTCTTAATACATTTGTGGTACTAAGAGCCAACGTGAATTAACTTGAGTTATCTCGCCGAGTGGGGAAGAATATGTGTGAGTGAGTGTGTGCCTGTATCTGTGTCTGTGTATGAGGTGCGTGTGTTTGTACCTGAAGAAACTGTGATTCTCCACACACACTTTCCACAGCCTTTTGGCAGACCGGTGATTGGGTAGTTTGAATCCCACCGTGCTCTCAAACTGCTCCGTCTATCAAGGGAAACAATAATGGCCATAATGAGATGTATACCACAACATTAGGCAAGGGAGGAAGAGAATAAGTATAGGATTACATCATTAAAAACCTGTTTGTCCAGGAAATGGACGAAGAGTGGAATAGTGAATGCATTGTTGGATCCAACAGTGACACATGTGTTCATGTAACATATGGTAGTCTGGCTAACCGGATGTAGGTTTTTCGGAGGCAGAAGACATTCCATAAATTGTATTACCATGTACAGAATGTCAAAACGAAACTAAAGGTAAGTAATATGGGCATATTTTCTGTGCTGGTTGTTGTGGTGTGCGTCTTCATACCTCTCCTGGTCTAATCTTGATGTAAAAGTTGTTCCTCTTATATGAAATCTTGAGTATTTTGGGCCAGGCGAATCGATTGATGCGAAGTCTGTCTTTGTAGACGAGGAGCCCATTGGCGCACACACCGAGCATGATGTCCACACCCTCAGAATCCTGTGACACACACACACACACACACACATTTTAGAGTCATCAATACATCAATACTGATACAACCAAATAACAAAGGTTACATTTTATACAGTTTAAAAACAGACAGAATACTGTATTTATTAAGGTATAGACATATTTTTTCTAAAGTCCCTTTATTTTTTTTACTAAATAAATACAAAAAGTATATGGAAATAATATAACAAAATATGAGAGAGACCAACAAGAAATATGAGTTGGACGGATATAAACAGGACAGGCACTTTGACTGTTTTAGTGCATCTGGAATTCAATAAAGATGCACACACATGTGCACACATATGCGCACACACATGCACGCTCGCTCAGACGCACACACATAGAACTGTAACTCAATTAGCGGGCAGACCAGCACACTAACCAGGCAACAGACGCAGAAAAGCAAAAAGCAATTTGAGGGAACCACTTATTAAGTGGTCTTAATACAAGTTTCAAAGGATGATGAAACACAGATTAGGAGGCCGGAGACAAACGGAAAAAACAGACAGAGAGACAGACGGACAAGGATGGGCAGGAAACATTGATTACAGTCGGTAACCAACAAGGGGAAAATATGTTTGGCTAATGGATAAGGATTTATAATGTCAATAATGGATGCTTTTACTGTAACAGACGCACGCACACACATGCCCTTCCCATGCTATTAGGGAGCAGCCGATCGACCGTGCTCTTGTCTGTGCGCCATAACATTGACCAAAACCAAAAGTGGAAAGGTTTGCTCCTAGTGGGTGTGGCAACAGGGTGGCGCGGTGTAAACAACAACCCGATGACGACACAGCTCTGTGCCAGACGGGCCTGGTGTTGAGACTGGAAGACTTCCTCATACATGCATTTGTTGTATGTACTAGCGTTGCTGTGAACTCAACTGGAAGTCATATTTCAAGTTCAACATTGAAAACATTTTGGTGGTTTCCTCAAAAGATTGCTTTTTTGTTTGTTTGTTTTCCCCTCAGTATTTCTTCATTTTAATAATCCTGTCAGGCTGTATGTATGGAAATTGAAGTCTTGTTTGGTTATCAGCAATTATAAACATATTGTACTACAGTATGCAAAACGATTCTCCATGGGATAAGCAAATACTTGTATATGCTCTCTGGGGGTCTTGCCTCTTGCTGATAAACAAGCGGAGCATGCCCTTAATGAGAAACAACCAGTTTTACTCTATAGCAAAACTGTCCCTGACTACTTACTTTTACACACACACACACACACACACACACACACACACACTCACACACACACACACACACACACACACACACACACACACACACACACACACACACACACACACACACACACACACACACACACACACACACACAATCTCTCTGTCTCTTATTCTTTCACATACTCATTTCTTCTCTCGTCTTTGTGTAACATGCTCACCCTCAAACACATATGCACACACACAAGCAAACACAAACACACACCCACACACACATGCACACACACGCACACACACACTGTCTGGCTGACCTAGTATCCCAGGAGGGGAGAGATGGGCAGTTCCCATGGAAATGGCCTCTCTGATTTCCTAAGTGTGTTTGTACAGCTGACACACACACCCACACCACCCCCCATTCACACACACACTCTCTTACACACACACATCAAAGGAAAATGTGCCAAATTCCCAGCCAGGTTAGAAAATAGATATAAAGACATCAACGTTCATCAAGTGATTTTTTTTATGTTGCTGGATTCATTGTTTTTTTTTCTTTGTTGAACCACACTGGCTAAAGAAGAACCATGCCATTCAAAAAAGTCTTTATGCCATTGTGGACCAAGGTATGACTATCAACCACCCAGCAAAGCAGAAAACACAGCTAATGCCAACTCATGTGGAGCCTGATGCAAATAAGCACAATGCTCTGCCCAGTGCCCAGGAAATGAAGCACGTACCCCTGGCAAAGGTAGTGCCAGTAGCCACACCTGCATAATGAGTTAGTCAGGACTACAAAACACAGGGGCCACTAATTCAATCTGGTTTAATCAGTGGCCACAATATGCTTTGATGTAAGAGAGAGGGGTTTCATGGAACACAGTTGTAGTCGGTGTCGGACTGTAAGAGCCATTCGAAGAGTCAGCAGGCTGCTACGTACCTTGGCACGGTGAAGGTCCACCCCGTACATGGACAGCTTCTTGGCGTTTTCTAGAAACTGGGTGTCAGCTTGTGCTGGGGTCATGCCCCTGGAAGAAAGAACAAACAGAAACAAATGAACTATGGCTGCATAGGTTGAAGACTAAATATCAGAATATCTTAGGTGATCTAGTATATGTTTATGATGAAACAAGAATCCATGCACCAATACAACAGGTATTTCAGTCCAGAATTTTTTTTTTATTATCAACATGTCTGGGATACAAAGCAAACCCAAAATGTTGCAAATCAATAATTATAAAAGTATTTTATGTTTGTAGCCAGCAAGGATGAATAGAAAAAAATGACTATAGGTTTGATTATATTTACATAGCCAACCATCTGTATCTAGAGAGTAAATGTTGCTCGTTCTGCTTGGCTGTGGTCATTTCATCGTAGCTAAAATAACCCCCCCACCCCTCAAGTAAACCACCACCATGCTGTGACCTCCGACCTGTGGGACTTGTGGAGCTCTAGAATCTTCTCCTCCATCTCTCTGTTCTGATTGGGCGCAAAGTTCAGCTGGGTGATGTAGTCCAGCGGTTGTGGCTGGTCGGGCTCGTAGTCACCATGCTCTGCCTATGAAGTCATGTGAGAAATTATTTTTTTTGAATTCAATTTTCTTTTGATGAACCATTCAATATATCTGCATTACCATATATAAATCAATTAACTGCACTTTGGGTTCAATTGTGAACATTTTCATATACCAATTGCATTTTCATAGCGTAGAGGGAGATTTTCAAACTATCCACTTTTGTATGTAAAAATAACCATAACAGTACTTTATATGCTCATTAGTAACAAATGCCTTTTGTCAACATTTGGAAAGACAATCCTATGAAACGCCATGATTGACATTTAGAGACGCTAACAATGCATTGTGGGATGGATTTGAACTCACTAACTAAAAGGTCAAATAATGAAAAAAGTCAATGTGAGATAGGATGGTACACAATTTGTTCTTGTTCAGCAAAGCACTGCTCCCACTCACATACTCTACATACGCAAATCGACATTTGGGAGTTGCCCTTTCCCTGCCCTCCCACTAGCCCAATCACACACACACGTATGCGCACGTACGCATGCGCACACACATACCTGCAGTGTGTAGGATCCCAGCAGGGCATGGGTGACAAATGAACAGGGGAGACGGCCTGAAGCCACATCCTCACGGAGCTGCAGACATAACAGGTACCTGTGAACGCAGAAACAATGATTACATCCCTGACATAGTGGAGAGATATAGAAGATTAAAAGGGGGATAAGCTACAGAGTCATGGCGACAGTCAAAACAGTCAACCATTTGTGGATTCATCGAGAAAAGCATGTAAACTCTGTAAAAACCCTTTTATCCAAGATAACATGGAGAACGGGTCTGTGTGTGTGTGTGTGTGTGTGTGTGTGTGTGTGTGTGTGGTGCCGTCTGTATAGTCTGAATGTTTATTTCTAGTTTATTGACCTTTCAGCATTATCATCACAGGTTCATACAGACAACTCATTAAAAATACTGAATTATTTTGCTGTTACAATGAAACATGAATATAAATAGACCGAACATTTGAAATAGACCAAATGTGCAATTATCTACGCTTCCTGTTGGCTGAGGTCAACATGTGGTCCACCTGACTGTCCCGTTGCAAGTTACCTTGGATGGTGACCCCCTGGTTCTTTGACTGTGTCACATGTGTAGGCCTGGTTTGTGTGATAAAGTGCTGGGCTGCACAAATATGTAGTGAATGCCTATGTTTATCAAAAGGTCAATTTGGTTAGGTCAATTTAACTTGAACACTATTATGGTTGTGTTTTTGTGAGTGTTTTGTGCCGTGGTTTGTGTGACCTAGATTGACCCTGCATCTTTAACTGTCAGAGCAGTGGTCTGGTCCATTATGCACACACATGCACGGACACATACACACAGCCCTTAGGCTGTGGGGCAATGTGTACGTGTGTATGTATACATACTATGTGTTTTATTGATGGGAGTTAAAAAAAAAAAAAAAAGACAAACAACAAAACAATAAAATCACATATTGTAACGTTGTTTACCTGGTAATGTCCTCAGTCAGCAGTGAGGGATCGGGAGGGTAAAACTTGACATTGAATGAAAACTGCCAGTTGTTGCCTGTGTGGTGAGAGAGGGAGGCAGAGAGACACAATTCAATCACATTTCTGTATCCGGCATGGATAGAAATCAAAGCCAAGATGCAGTTAAACCTGCACAGAAGTTGCACACAAGTACAAGAGAAGTCAGCAAGAGAACGATAAGAGGTAGGACTTCAGAGTCACTTTACAACTTTAGGTGACTCAAAAATCAGAGATTTATTAGTCTAGACGAAGATAATGATGCTGGCATCTTAAGCCAGAGAGGGAATGAGAGAGTCTGTGTGTGTGATTCGATTCCTCTTGCACAATCTATGGAACTTTGACCCCGCTACAGTTTTACAGTAGGGAACACACACACACACACACAATCACACACACACACACACACACACACACACACACACACACACACACACACACACACACACACACACACACACACACACACACACACACACACACACACACACACACAGTCTCTGAAAGCTCCACCACCAGCATGCTGGTTGCTGCCATTTTCTCTCTCTCCCTTCTCTCCCTCCATTATCGATCAACAGAGGCTAGTATTTCAAAAATGCTTTCAAAAATGTATTCTACTATTTGCTTATCAATGCTACCATTTTTTGTGTCCTTTTACACACCGACTTCACACACGTAACCTCTCTCACTCTCCATTTTTCCTCCTTCTCCTGTAACTCTTTATCTCCCTCTCCTCTCCCTGTGTGACATAAAATGGCGATCACATCATCTGGAAAATTACATCTGGGAAAAGAGATGACTTCATATTGAGACCATCTTCTAATCCAAGTGCGCACGCACGCACGCACGCACACGCACACGCACACGCACACACACACACACACACGGCCAGCCCCAGCTACGTCCCTGAGGGAGAAGGAGGAAATGATAAGTATAACAAGGAAAAATACAAGAGGTGTCAAGACAAGGCACTGGCCATTTCATTAATTCTATTGTTTTGTACAAACATTATCCAAGTTACTTAACTGTGATACTGTAGTAGACCGTAGAAACCTACACTGTTCACACACAGCCAGTTTCAGTTACAGATTTAGGTTTCACCAGAAAAGTGTGATTATTTAATGTGAGGGGGTGTGCCTCTGGGAATGTGTGTGTGTGTGTGTGTGTGTGTGTACGCATGTGTGCATGTGTGTGTTATGCGATCTGATCTCGTGCTCGCTCCACACCCAGCCTATTCAATCATGTGATACTAAACCGATCAGGCCCATGGGGATTGCAGGTGGAAACACCAGATGTCCTGCTAAATGTACCTCAGTGAAGATGGCCCCGCTTGTATAAAAGCAATTATAAAAACAAAAGAACTTCTGGAGGGCGTTATAAACTACTGGTATGGCACATTGTAGGGAATCTGAGCATGTGCATTTGAGCAATCATTATTGGACAAGTGGATGCCACCTCAACATACAGCAGACTACAGACTACCACACTCCACTTCAACTGACATTTTTGGGACTTGGATGGCAACGATGGCCATGTGCCAAACCAGCCAAACCTTACTGACTGATGGAGAGCTCCCCACCCTTTCACCATATTGATTTTATAAAACCCTAAGTACACAACCTGCTGGTGTCACAAACTGATAAAGGGTTGTAAAGGAGTAACGAGTGACTACACTGTGTTGAAACTGTTTTGTAAGAAAATGTAAATTAGGAATAAAAGCAACTGTGAGAAACATTTTTTCTAGCAATGATTTGGAAACCCACTTTTTTTATTTCTATCAACTCCAGAATGCGGAAAAAAACTATATACCCAAAAAAGGATAATGCTGAATCTATGTAGGGTTGCTAAATGCAAACCAAACTGCTTTAGTGATAGGCAGGATGGAACAGAAACGTGTGAAACCGGCCATTTGTGTGGTATGTGAGCACACACTGAGATGGACTCATTCAGCGTGCACATGAACAGAAACACAAGCGCGCACACACAAGTGAGTGAATATACATGCAAAGTACACACACAAACACACTGGTAGATGTACACAAATGTCATTGCGCATGAACTATACACCCATGCTGTGGGTGTACGACTTTATGTGCCTCTTTCAGACACTTTTATTACACACTAATTACAAAGGCAGTGCAATACTTTATATGGCCAAAATGACACGTCTCAACTAAACATTCCGCTTGTAAGTACAACTTAAAATTTCAGCCTGCAATCCTGCATGCACATGTATGCAGTGCAATGAAAAGGAATTGTACAATTAAAGTACAATCAGGGAAGTGCGGCTATTCTACAACTACGACCAGAGCTTTGGTCAAAAAGCACCATATCCAACTGTTGAAGCAGTCCACCATCTTGCTGTCTACACCACACTGATTGAAGGAGCTGTTGCGACATTGTTAACGTTACCATAAGATATTAAGGTGCTATGGACTTCTTCTTGCATTAGATTTAATACTACAGCTAGCTTACGGCCTCAGAAAATACAGCATTGTTCAAAGGCATCACATATATTTCCTAAAGCTCTTGCAAACTGCTTTTAAATCTAAATACCTGGCTTAGAAACCCAATAGCGGCTGAATTTACAAAAACTTACTGCGTATTTGTCTCTTGATTTCCTTAGTGGGGTCCAACCAACACTATTATGAGAAAACAGAAAGGGAATGGTATCAGTTATCTTATTGATACAAAGTCAGTCCTATGTTGCATCAACAAAACAATACAGACTACTATTTTCATAAGTTATTTCTCTTTTGCTTGGGTTGTGAAGAATGAGACCAAATAATAGTGTGTGTGTGTGTGTGTGTGTGTGTGTGTGTGTGTGTGTGTGTGTGTGTGTGTGTGTGTTACCCACCCTCTGTTCGTAGCTGTCCTTGTACGTTAGGCCAAAGTAATCCCTCTCCATTAGGTTGAGGTGCTCGTACACTTTAAAGAACAAGTACTGTCCCTTTGCACGTTTCTGAATGGAGATAGAGACAAAGATGAGTTATAATATCCAGCATGTCGACAATCCTGTGAGCATTGATCCCAAATCAAAGTGAAAGTACTACATGAAGTACTATTCGATGAGTCATGTTCCTTTTATTTGGAAAACCCCTAATCACAGTTAGTCTCAAAGGGCTTCACAGGCCCACATTATACGACACACACACCCTAACCCTAAGCCATCTGAAGGGCAAGGGGAAATTCCAAGGGATGAAACCTTGAAAAGGAAGACAGAAGAAGGATCCCTTCTCCCAGGGATTTTTCCCAGGGAGTAGAGTTGGTGCCAAAAGGGCATGCACATGCATTGACATGGTTTTAGAGTTTTCCACTCAAGCGGTCTGTCTCCAGTGAGCTTCATCACAAGGTTCTGTCATTGAAGCATGGTCTGCTGTTGGTTGGACTAATCCAACCACAGACCAGTGTTTAGCCAGATAAACAGGGTAGCTGTAAAGGATCAAGCACCAATACCATTACAATTAGTAAAATGGATCCCTATTCGACTAATCCGGGAAAAACTGACACCAGAATCCACCGATGAGAACCTTAAATGTTGCCAGTTCCTGAGGAGAGGGGTTGAAAGTTCAGGACAAAATAAACTGTGGCCCTACAGAACAGATGGAGTGCTTTCTGCCATTCTTTGTTTTTTAATTGAATAATGAAATCAATCACTACATCTTCTTCTGTCTGTCCATCCGCCTGCATGGTGGTCCATTCCAGGGACAATGGGTCCATGCAAAAGCAATCCTTATATATTCAGTCCTGTTATATGGATTCTTACTGTGTCTCGTAAAGTACGGGTTTATTGTCTCTGGAGACTGAGCTTGAATTAAATGTTTTTTTGGACGAAGTGCTGGGGATTTTCTTTCTTAGATCCCCCCACTTCAAATCACAGCTGTGTCAAAATTTCTTGTAAAATGTTATTTAGCCATAATGAATGTTGACTTTCTATGCAACACCCATCATTGTAGAAATTAATTTAATGCGTCTGTTGAAACAATTCAACCGTGAGATCTGGTGTTTGTGTGTGTGTGTGTCCTGTAGAGCATGCCTTCGTTGCATGCATAAAAATGGCATCATGAATTTCCAAAAAAGACCCAGAAAAGTCTAACCCTGGCATAGAAGGGTTTAGAAGGGACTTAGAAGGGAATGCCCTTTGATTGAGTGATACGGGGCATTCTGGCACCGTCTGCTTTGTGCAGACTCCTACCAGCAGAATCAATAATCTCAACACATCCTCATCCTACACACTGAAATATGATGATGGCATTTAGCACGTAGCCATGTGCCACACTGAAATAATTCAGGGAATGTCATAAAAAGGCAAAGAGTCAAATTGGTTTCTTTTCGGTTCAAATTTCTTCTCACACTCTCTCTCCCTCACTCAATCGCTCCCTCAATTCATCCCTCCCTCACTCCCATAAACGGCACTTTTACAGACAGACGGAGGAGGGAATGTGATATAGTGGAGGGAAAGAGGAAAAGAAAGGAAGTATTGGAGAAAGACTGAAAGAATGTATTTTTGCCTTCGTCCCTGGGACAGCTGAAAACATCTGTGGTATGTTCCAGTGCTTAGTCACACACATACAGATGCAAACACACACACACACACACACACACACACACACACACACACACACACACCCCTCAACACTGGTTGCATTGAGGGAAGAATGTGACCTTTTACTTTTCCTGTGTGTGCATGTCTCTATGTCTGGTCCGTGCAAGAGTTCCTCTGAGCAAGGCACTAGCCCACCACAGCATGATCAAAGCCATCGTTAGTGTTTTACATTCAACAACTTTGCTTCATGAACACAGACATGCGAGTTCAATAGATTTGCATTAGGTAGATTAAGCTGGCTGAAAGTGAGCCTAATGGTTCTTGGTTCTGTTTTTTTTTTTTTGCCAGGCGCAAATCTGAATCCAATTCTACTGAAATTCCTTGGAAAGGTTTTCAAACATGTGATGCAAAACATTACTACACAGCACCAAGCGACCCACATGTCATGTATTAAACCAATCACCAAAAAGCATCTCTCTCTCTCTCTCTCTCTCTCTCTCTCTCTCTCTCTCTCTCTCTCTCTCTCTCTCTCTCTCTCTCTCTCTCTCTCTCTCTCTCTCTCTCTCTCTCTCTCTCTCTCTCTCTCTCTCTCTCTCTCTCTCTCTCTCTCTCTCTCTCTCTCTCTGTGGAGGAAGGGGAGGATGGTGGATGAGTGTGAGTGTGTGCGTGTCCTGTAGAACAATAGCATTTAGTTGCAGTATCAGCGTTATCTGCAGAGACAAAGCAGCTTCTGTTCAAAATAACACAGACACACACAGGCATTTTGGGTACACTAAAGATTTGTGAGGCAGGTTTGGGACACAGACAGTTGCCCAAAATTGACAGCCATGACATTTGACAACCTATGACATTTGTGCAATGACATTTCCCACACCACATCTCTGGGAACACTGACCAGTCGGAGCTGGATTCAACCAAATATATTACAACTACCACTGGACTGGTATGTTTTTCCAACGCACGCCACTTTGCCATGTTTTCCCAATTAGCAAATGAGGAAGTCGACAAACTACTGATTTAATACCAAAAAAAGTCTATTTTGTCTGCCATGACATGAAGTGCCAACAGAAAGCAAGCCTCCATTTGTAAACGCTGAGAGATGAGATGAAGAGATGGAGCCAGAATGTACAGCCGTGTGCAAAAGGTCTAAGGTCTTGGGGGAGCAGATGCCGACTGCTAATCTGGTGGGACCCCGTTAATCTTTATGTGTGTGTGTGTGTGTGTTTTGCTGGTCACCAGACAAGCCCCCCCCCCCCCCCCCCCCACCGTGTGCTCTCCTTATCCGTGAAAACCACGCCCTAACATTGGGACTGTAGTCTCCCCCTAAACCCCACACACAGACACACAGACACACAGACACAGAGCCAGAGTTGTGATCCTATTAGAGCATTACATCACTGACACACTGACACTCACGTGTTGCCTACTCAACAAGCTTAAGGCGACAAGCTGCAAACACAACTTGATGGTGGGAAGGGTACAGGTAGTTAGTGGTTACCACTAGCATTCCAAAGGCAATGTTTTTACAATGGCCATCTCCATTAGAGGCACACACATTTTCTATAAGTTTACACTAGTCAATAGTATGAATATAGCATGAATCAGTTTATGATATGCAGTTTAAGATATGCAGAACATACTTTGCATTACATTAGCCCCCTCTACAAAGTAATGCATCTAATATGATTGTTGGCAATTGCTCCCTCTGGGACAGCCATTACGGTGTGAAGGGAAGGCTTGCAGTCATGTTATAATTACATGCATCAGTTGGGTCTCTAAGGGGAGGCAGAACTGCGTGTAAACATTGAGACATGTAAACAAAAGTGGTGTGTTAAACACAGGCACTAAGAAAAACCATATGGATTATCAATCCATACAAAATAGTTTCTTTGAGAACTGTCTTTCAAAATGTTTTTTCTTTATTTCTTCAAAAGCTTTTCATGACTTTTCAATATCTTCTTTGCACGGCTAAACAAACTCATCATGGTTTGCTTGAACTAGAGCCTTCCAGTGATGACAGAGCACTTCATGTAAACGCAAACCATCTGCATTTCTCCCTTTTCTTTTGTTGAGTTCTCCTTGCCAGTGTTTGTATGTGTGTGTGTGTGTGTGTGTGTGTGTGTGTGTGTGTGTGTGTGTGTGTGTGTGTGTGTGTGTGTGTGTGTGTGTGTGTGTGTGTGTGTGTGTGTGTGTGTGTATGTGTATTGGTGTGCACATGTGTATGTGCACGTGGATTTGTGTCAGTTCTCACCTCAACCTCGCAGGGGAAGTCGGTTCCGTCGAGGAGGGTCACGTGACACACCACCAGCTTCATCTTGTTCTTCCTCACCAGACGAAGAGGAGACTGAAAGATGGAGGACAGGCCCTCGTCTGCCGGGCTTTTGCTGTCCTCTGTGCCTGCCTGCTCCTTGTTCACCTCCTCCACCTCCTTCTTCTTCTTCTGCTCCTCCTTCTCCTCCTCCTCCTCCTCTGGTGCCTGTCCCTCGGTTGCGGACTTGGTCTCGTCAGGACTTTGCTCGGTGATCTCCTCGACTTTCTCCTCCGTGGCCGGCTGAAACGGAGGGAGGGGGAAAGGGGGAGAGAGAGAGGGAGGGGGAGAGTTCAGCAGAGCAGAAGGAAGACAAATAGCATTTGTCTCAGAGGGCATTTGAGTGAGTAGAAACGCAAGCCAGAACAACAACGAAACAACAGTTGAACAGTTAGATACAGACGCGTAGTCGTCGTCCGGCGTCGCTCGCGCCGTCTGTTCAGCCAGTGTTTCTACAGTTCACCCAGCTTTCCGTCTGTCTGTCTGTCTGTCTGTCTGTCTGTCTGTCTGTCTGTCTGTCTGTCTGTCTGTCTGTCTGTCTGTCTCCCTGGCAGTTGGTGTTGCAAACAGTACATATTGGCATTTCCTCCCCATATGGATCTTATCCTGGTTGCACTTTAACAGTTCAGTATATGTGTATACGTGGAACAGTTGGACATCTGGCTGAGGTTCTTCTAGTAATAATAATAATAATACATGGTATTTCTATTGCGCCTTTCAATGACCCAAGGACGCATACAAGAGGGCGAAGAGACAAACGGGGGGGGGGGGGGGGGGGGGGGGGGGGGGGGGGACAGGAGAGTGACAACAAGGGCAAGATGATGGGGTGGAATAGAGTCATGAAAATAATAAAAAGGGACAGTTTGTCCCCCCCAAAAAATTATGCTTACAGTTGTGCGTGTCCAAAACTAAATCTAAGCAAACACTGCTCTGTTTGTCCACCCATCCTTATATCTATTCTGTCCTACTGTCCTTCTGCTCTACCTTGGGTTTGTTGATTCCGCCTGACTGTGTATTGGCACCAATTTGCAGTTCGGCTTAACTCTGGGCGGTCCGTTTGGCCTGTTTTCTGTTGCCAATGATGTCACAGGGAGTGACTGATTGTGATCCATTGACTTTGCGGGGTGTGTGCTGTGTGCTGTGTGTGTGCGTGTGTGAGTGTGAGTGTGTGTGAGAGAGAGAGAGGCACTATGTGCGCGTTTGTGGCATTGACTGACCTTAAACTGTCACTGTGATTTTGTGCTGTTTATTCACCCCATGTAAAAAAACTATCTGAACACATATGTATTGGTTGTATGTCCTTATCCCTGTTGTTTAACATGAATATACTCATATTTTGTTTTCGGTTGACCACAAACACACACACACACACACAGCCCAACTGAAGTGTTAATGCACACAGTATCCCTCTTTTAAACTAAATACTAAAATAAACATCAACAGTAACTGTATAATGTTCATAAGGTTAAAATATACTCTTCATGTTTCAACTAATGCACTTTATAGTGATCTACGGCAACCGATTAGTGAGTTGTAAAGCATGACGGACAGCCAAGTAGACCAGTAGAAGTGTTTGTCTACCTGGGTGTCAGCACTGGCGTTGGAGGTTGACTCCGCCTCTTTTTGCTTTACTTCCTCCGACTTAACTTCTTCCTTCTCTTTCGTTTCCTCTGCGTGGCCGTTCACTTCTGGGGCCGCCGCCTCCTCTTCCTCCGTCACCTTGGCAATCACTTCTTTAGTGGGTGAAGTTTCCTTAGTTGGCGTGGTCTCATTGGGCACCACCTTGAATTGTAAAAAATGCAATTGAAAGTCGAGTAATTTGTAATTAATAGTAGCCATAAAAAAAAATCATATTGGTAACTAACCAACACATACAGTTGTAAGGACTCCAGAACAAGCATACCTGGCCTTGGGACTTCTGCTTCTTCAGCCATGGAGGAAGAAATCTTGAGATTCCCTTGCCTTCTTTCTCCTTCTCCTTCTCCTTCTCCTTCTCCTCCTTCTTCTCCTCCTCCGCCTCCTCCTCCTCTCCCCCCTCTGCAGTTGCGTTCTCAGTGTTTGCTACTTCCTGGTTGGCCTTCTCCAATTGGTCGGGCTGAGCAGCTGTCTCCTCCACTTTTTCTTTCACCCCCGTCTCAGCACCCACTTCTGTCGTCATGGCGACGCGTCAATCTGCCCAGTCAACGAGAAGTGGGTGGAGGGAGAAAAGCACTGTTATGTCATCCGTTTATTGCCAGTGGAGCTCATCCTAATAAACGCTCCTTTGGCCACATCCTAGATCCTATCTATGTAACACAAAATGCATAGATCTCCTAACATGTTTAATATGTTAAGTAAAGAGATCTATCCATTTTCTGTTACATACTGGGACTGTGAAATCTATTAAATTGGACTGAGAATTTATCAGTCAAATTTCTATCTTTAATAAATTATTAGAGCATGTCACAAAAAAAAAACCAAAGCAGCTGCTGATTTTGGCCTCAACATCCATTTTTCATGGCGTGCTACTCTAGTGTAGCGATTCTCTGTCCACAATAATGTTTAATAAATGAGCCACCAGTTTGTTTTCTGCTTTCTGTCGCGAACCAGGTGTCTTAAATAAAATACACTTTAGCTTTAGTGTGGCGCTTTTATGAAGGGCGGTATAGTCTTAATAAAAACAGACAAAAATTATGCCAAGAAATGGAAGAAAAAGAAAAGGCCGCTGAGAAAATACCATTAGTTTTTAAAGATTGCATATTTAATTCTCTGCCTGGTCCCCAGCTAATAGCGCATGGTGGTTTAAAACATGAGCTCATGGCTGCTTAAAGCATTAGCACATGAATTCCATGGTTGTGGAGCAGTCACTTAAGCCTCCCACTTCCCCTCTCTTCCTCAAACACACACACTCACACACACACACACACACACACACACAGTGAACTTTTTGGACACATTCGTACAAACATACGCATTTGTTTGTCATCCAGATCAACAGCTGTGTGAAAACCACACCCACCTCCCACTCACGCAGTAAAATAACGGTCAAAATCACACAACCTACTCTACAACGTCACACCTGACTTTAAACGGCTTTTCCAGAGACACGCATAAGCATGTCGACAACATGCTGACCAAGTACCTGTACACACAGACACACACGACACACAGGAGGTGACGACACTCGGTAACCATGACGATGGACCCAAGGGCGAGTTGAGGTCAGAATTTATCGAATGACATCACAACGACAGATGCCTGCTGCCTGCTAGCCTGCTAGTGTTGTAAAACCAAACCACAGACACAAGGTTGTGTGTTGTGGACTTGCAGACACACACACACACACACACACACACACACAAGAGAGCTTACAAGACCGGGTAAAAGATATACTTAGTCCCTTTCCCTTCACGGTCAATCGTTTAAGCCATGGTTTCATTGTTATTGTTATTTTAGCTGATACTAGTTTTCAGTTTCATCACACTCATTTAGTAGTTGCACTCTCCATCCCTGCTGCCACCTTCAATAATAAAAGAACACAAGTGCCAGTATGAGCACAGCAACACACACAGATGCAGACCACACACACACACGCACAATCGAGTAAAAATAGAACAGGTCTCCTTACGCATGATTGGCTAATGAGGTGGAGGGCAGAGAGGAGGGAGAAGCGAGAGGAAAAAGGATGTCTGAAATGACATCCTGTGAGTTGCATACATGATTTGCAAATCACAAAGACATGAGAAAACAAAAGCAGATTCTATAACCAGATAAGAGGGAATTTTTTTTCCAGACCTGCAAATACCCTTTGTTTTGAGCATCTGCTTCGTGGGTTGACCGAAGTGTTGCTGATGCAGGAAGGTCAACTGGTCAACCGTTGCTCTAAATGTTAACAGGTTCAGTTGAAATAGCTCACGCGATCTCTTAGTCCAGGGATACACAGTATGTATGTATGTATGTATGTATGTGCATGCATGCATGCATGCATGCATGCATGTGAGTGAGTAGGTATGTATATTCATCCCCCTAACTCCCAAGATGTTACACAATTTGGTTTTTAACCGATGTTGTTAAAGTTTAGGTGTTTTCTGTAAACAACAGCCTAATGGACATTCAATGGTGTTGGCTATACTAGAAACACAGACAGAACATATGGCATGAATAGATTACTTTATTCCATACAGTGGATTTTATTATTTTATACATACTAGCCTAACAAACATACGTTGCAAAGTGTATCTTATTTCAGTAGACCAGCTTGATATGTTGTCCAATACTAGTTGTAGTGATTAACCCTTATGACCACTAAAACCAGTTATTCGCCAATGGATTAGCCCTTACTGGCTTTGTTAGGGTTTTGAGTGAGTGTGTGAGCAGCATGTGTAGGTGGGCGGTGTGTGTGTGCGTGTGCGTGTGTGTGTGTGTGTCGCATGAGAGAATTAATGTTGGCAGTGGACTGTATGTTTCTGAGAGATACTCGTCACGGCTGCTTTAGTCCTGTTAAAAACTTTAGCACTCTCGCCCCATCTCTCTCCTCTACCCTTTTTCTCACCCTTTCTTCTTCTCCCACTCATCCCTCTCTCTCCTTTTACCATCTTTCTCTTCAGCTCTCCAGACATGGCTGCCCATCGCTCTACCTCTTCCCCCTCTCCGTGTCATTCACCCAATCTCTCCACTCATCTGTGCCTGCCTCAATCCCTTCTTTCCGGGGCCCTTTTCAATCCCCTCCCAGTCTCTTCTCTCCTCTTTATCCCTCTCTGTCTGCCGGCCTCCTCTCTCCATTTCCCACACTACAGTCCACTTGAACAATGGATTCAACGTTATTGCATGTTCTCTTCATTGTGCCCCTCTCCTCTGCCCTGCGCTACCCACTCCCACTCTCTGTCTCCCTTTCTACATCCATCGGATAAATGGCTTACCGTTAGAAAACGACATCTGTATGCTTAGCATGTTATGTAACTATGCTAGCAAGCTGGGACATTGACACAGTCTTCCCTTATACAAGTGAACTAGATTCTAAATAAAAGATTTATAGATTAGTAAAAGTCCCGGCCACTGCAGGCCTGCATGTATCCTTCAACATTCTGCCACAAATATAGAGAGGTTATGTCTGGTTATACACACCCGTTTTCTAAAACGAGGACTAAAACGCCTTCACAATTCACACATTATTGGGTCTGGTTAGTTTCATAGGAGCATGTGTTATATGTTTTCTCTATCAAAACTGACGAGGATGACTCACTTCAGCAGCATTCCTAATGACCTAGGTGTCCGTCTGACCGAACAGTTTTGCAAACACCTTCTAGGCATTCGTGAAATATGACCCTTTGGTACAAAAGAGTCAAAGGCACATTTGTATCTGCACAAATATTTCTTAGTTGGTTAGTTGCTGGTGAATAAATGGATGGAAAGATGGAGAGCTTACTTCGTAATGCACTTTCCCTGTAGTACTTCCCCACTCGTCGTTTTCCTCCTTCTCAATTCCCCTTTTGTCTTTTCCACTCTTTTGTATTCAATCTTTCTCAATCTTTCCGTCATCATCCATTTCTGATATGCAGCTCATGCCTGCCCCACCCTACATTCAAATCCCGTCGCTCTCTCGCCTCGTCTCCTTTCGTCTGTCCTTCAGAGCTCTGCAGGGGCTTGTCCCTGGGAAGTGGAGTGGCATGCAATTTGGGGAAGGGAGGGAGAGGGAGGGTGAGCTAGTGGGGTCCAGGGCTTTGGAAAACAACAAACAAAAAGGTCAAGGGGAGGAGGATGGAAAGCAAAAAAACAAGGTTACAAGGAGAGGAGAGGTAATAAAGTGTGTAAAAGAGGGGTGGAAGAGAGGGGCAGAGTGTGAAAGATGGAGAGAGGGAGTGGGCGGGCCTTTAACATGTTGTTTGGTCACCCCAGGGTCAAGTCCAAGAGCAGACGCCTACACCGGGCATTCACCATGTCCCATATTCAGTCTCCAATAGCCTGCCTCTCCATGGACCAGTCAACGCAAGACAACCTTAAGACCTTCCAGTCCTCGAACACTTAAGAGATCCATTTATACTTTCATGTCAGGCAACATTACTCTCATCCCTCGGTTCAGAGGATAGGGTTAAGGAAACACAAAAAAAAAAGTGTTCGTCTTACGTACAGCAATTTATATTACATTACTAACTGCAATATGTAAGGAGACATGTGCTCTAGAAGTGCAGTAAGTTCACAACATGGTTATGTAATCGAACAAAATATTAGCTGCTGGACTGATAAAAGATCCCCAGTGAGAAAGCAGCAAATACAGAAAGCTAGAGGAGGATTTCTCTTGTTGTGTTTACCTTAAAATAAAACAGTATTCCTGAGCTCTACAGAGAGTAATTAAAAAGGTAAGCAAGTACGCAAGTAAGTAAGTAAGGCAAACAGAGGAAAGCAATAAGCAAATACTTCATTGAGCCCTACTGGGAAAATCTGTTGCTCCATCCTAGCCCACCTCCGAGCCTCAAAGCCCAGGGTGTCCCTCATCCTAGAGACCCCCTGGGGAGGGCCTCGAGAGAAACCCCTTCAACCGCAGCAAGGAGCCTCAGCCAGGGACAGCAGAGCAATGAGGTGCATCACCAGGGGAATTACCTTCAAGGTGCTTCGCTATAAAATGCAGCCAACAAAGAGAGCTCTTGTTCATTCAAGCAATTCATTATATCACTTGTCAGAATGCGGTGATAACGGAGCAGTGTGGAAATCACAGACTCACACCCCCATACGCTGTCTAGGTTTTCTGCCTGCGGTTGTACTATCCACATTGCAAGGGGCATCAATCTCGATCAAGAAAACACAAGCGTTGCGCAGACACACAGACAAGCACACGCACCGCTCTTCCAGATAATCTTTATAGCCATCTGTATTGGGTTTAGAGAGCTATTCCACGGCGTATCGCTTCCTGTGTTGCAGAGTAGACCCATGGCTACAAGCCCTCACTTTATAGCAGACACCAAGAGAAAGCAAAAACAACAAACAGCTTCCAGGTTGTCATCTACAATCAGCTTGCAATTGTCACTGCAATGCCTGGTGTGCAGGAGAAATGATAGGGAATCCCAAAAGCTTTACAAATACAAATAAAGACAACACACCGTGGAGTTAAACAGTGATTGATGGTCCCTGTTGCTGTGGCAACAGAATTCATAAGACTACAGCAACATTCGGCCGAGGCAAGAGGAGATTACAGCAGAAACAAATTACAGAATAAAGCAGAAGTTCGCTTGATGAGACATGACAATGGAGATCACTTTCAGTGGAACTGGACATACGACTGGTAATAACCCAGAAGTCCGATTTCTCCCTCTCTTTAAGTTATCGTTGCAGTACTACGTCAACTATTGCAGGAGGCGTGGGTGTGTGTACCTAGTCCTTGCCTTTAGATAGCTGCTGTTTCCAATCATTTGCTTTGTGTCAAATGAAATGATATGAAAGCATAGGTCACGCCCAACACACACACACACACACACACACACACACACACACACACACACACACACACACACACACACACACACACACACACACACACACACACACACACACACACACACACACACACACAAAATGGCAAAACAGTTAGTGTCAGTTACTAGGCATTGTGTTTTTCAAAAGGAACATCTTGCACACACACATACACACACACACAAACACATTTCAAACCATGCTGTCCCATCCAACTATTTGTCCATCTGCCATGGTAGAATATGTGCTTACAAATGCACATTAGTGAACACTGAATCTCACACTTACAAACATGATGGTTCTGTCTGATTCCTAAAACATCCCTGTCCCTTACACTGGCTGGCCCTATAGACACTGGATTATAACTGGGATTATCCCTGTCAGTGCTGTCCCTCTATCTGTCAGTCAGTCTCTCCAAACCATTATCCATCCATTTCTGTCCATTTGTCAGTTGGTCTTTCTAGGCATCTTTCTAAGGTGGTGTACACACATATTCATCCATGTTATGTATTTTAACATTTATGTATATTATCACCTTTTCCTGGGGTTTTATCTAAGAATACTACTAGAAATGCCTTTATATTCCAGCTTAACTTGATTGGCAAAAGACAAAGTCTTGTGTTCATAACTGCTGTAATTACAGCGTTACAAATCCACCTCTAGTACTCTTCACCATTATAACTGCCACAAAATCCATTTCAGGTGAACAAAGTATGCTTGTGTCCGGCCCACACCATTGCATGCACCACCCATGCTGGTGCATACACCAGCCAGAAACTCCCCCCCCATCTCTTTTTGTGAAAGAATAGGTCAGCTCATAACTACCATTGTTCACTGCTAAACTCCCCTATTCAACAATTAAGGCAGTCAGCCGCAAGGGCTCTGCCTGCAAGTGGTGTGTGTGTGTGTGTGTGTGTGTGTGTGTGTGTGTGTGTGTGTGTGTGTGTGTGTGTGTGTGTGTGTGTGTGTGTGTGTGTGTGTGTGTGTGTGTGTGAGAGAGCAAGTAAAAGAGATGGCGAAAGAGAGTAGAGGTGGGTCAAACGAGAGTACATTAGACAAAACATGTTTTGAGCCCCGAGTGCTTTGAAAGGAACATGGGAAAGAGTAAAAGGGAGAATGAAAGCGCAACATTTAAAAGATTATACGAATGAGGTAGTGCGTGGTTGAACCTGCAGCAAATAAAACCAAGAGTGGGTGTGGTGGGGCATTGTCATGGCGACACATGACAATACATTCAAAGAAGGGGAATACAGAGGTGCGTGTTGAATGATCAACTGGATGAACATCAAGATTTATTGGTGGCCCAAAAGAAGGTCAAAAGCTCCACTATGTCACAAGATAATAACGATTGATAAGAACGACAATCATGGAAAGTCAAAACAAAAGATATTTACAAATGTGTGGAAAGGACAGAAACATGGGATTGGACCCACTTCTACAGCAGACTAGTCAGAAAGCAGAACAGCCTATTTGGGCTGCATCTGAAATTACTCCATGAATGTCTCTGGTATACCAAATGTTTACACTCTAAATATCTAGTCGCTTGCAGGGAAACACACACGCACACACACACACACACACACACACACACAACACACACTTAATTTCCTGACCGCTAGATGACTTAGCCTTACCCATAACCCCTGACTCTAAAATAGCATTTCCTCTGGGGTGGACTATCACAGAATGTCCTCATTATGGAGGATTATACTTTTTTCTATTCATTAGAGGAAGAAATGCATGCACAGGGTTAAAATTACAACACTCACACACAACTTGAATACTTGCCTTCGCTGATGTTCTCATGTCAGTGACTCTGCCTGTTAGATTGGCAGGGATGCTGTTATTAACCAATACAGGCGCACGGCCACTGACCTGCAACCCCAATAATTAGGCAACCAGAAAATGTTGGGATGAGCCAATTTCTGTTAGTCATCTCTTTTACATCGATCAATAATTATCATCTGGCCCATCATTCTCTTCTCCTGACCATTGAACATAGTAGTTTTATATATATATTATTCATTTAAGCAGCTACAAATGCCTTCTTCAATAATATGAACTGAATGCTGCCGTATCATTTTCTAATATGGTTTAAATTGATCTGCTGGTATTAACAGCTGTTACATGTAAATCACTCCTCTAATGTCCAATTTATTAGCTTTTTGTTCTGAGGAAAACAGTCCCTGTTGGGTTCTTCATGTTCTCTTTAGGAGAATGTGACCCTATGCTGATTAATCTGTTTTTAACCACATCTGGCCCTCTGCCAAAAACCACAGTACCCCCGCCCCCCCGCTGCCTTCAAAATCTCCCCCTTTCATCCCATAATTTCTTTCTTTCTTTCTTTCAAGATCCAGGACCTATTCCTGGGCTCTTTTAGCCGCTCCCTCGAACACGCTCACCGTATTCCTCCACTTCCACCTATCACCTCTCCTTTCATCCACACACACACACACACACACACACACACACACACACACACACACACACACACACACACACACACACACACACACACACACACACACACACACACACACACACACACACACACACACACACACACACACACAGCCCCCCCATCTCTCTCGCCCTCTCTCACCCCTACCCTCTGTTACGGTAATAAGCAGAACATTACAGTTTCCATTCATCCATGGCCCTCTGATCTGCGCTGTGTGAATAGCAGTCCTGCAGCGTGGGCTCACATGGCAGCACTGAGCCCGCCGGGGCCATTGGCTAACGGTCCCGCTGGTCAGGCTCCAGCACTGTTAAGTAGCCTATGTCCATCTGAAGAGAGGACAGCCAACATAACAGCACTGGTTTTTATTATTTGTTTTTTTGCACAGGCCAAGGCAGATTACCACAAAGCCGCTTTTATTTTTACAGATATTTAATATATACTTACTTAACTCAAATTATTCCACATGTAAATGACTTTCTTCACATGACATTGCTCTCATGGCTAAACTACTGTAGGGATTCAAAGTGAAGTTAGCAGTGAACCTTTCTACTAGACCTCTAGGGTGACAACCGACAATTGTCTAAATTGTATCAAGGTCCATTTAAACCTCCATTTAATGCTACGTGCAAAAGCCACAGACACACAAAGACACATGCAATGAGTGAGTGAATGTAGGACAATGTATCATGAGTGTGTGTCTCTGTGTGAATGAGAGCTGATGAGATAGATCCTGTTGAAGAAACAAGGTCAGAATAAACACACACCGAGTGACAGACACACGTACAGCACACACATCACACACACACACACACACACACATCACACACCACACATCACACATCACACACACACACACACACACACACACACACAGTGATGTTCCCATAGCCTTTCCGAATGGTTAGGCAATATCTCTCTCGCTCTCC
Source organism: Merluccius polli (assembly GCA_030340625.1). Lineage (NCBI taxonomy): Eukaryota > Metazoa > Chordata > Actinopteri > Gadiformes > Merlucciidae > Merluccius > Merluccius polli. The sequence goes on along the minus strand of JAOPHQ010001884.1, from coordinate 271 downwards.
CTGTCGCCCATAGTCAGTCTCTATTCCCCTTCTCACTCTACCCGTCTCTTTTGCCTTTGTTCCTTTCCATCCCTCCAATTCTCCCTTACTTTTACTACCAGCATCCCTTTCTTCCCATCTCCAACATGACTGTACCTGCCTCTTTCACCCACCCAACTGGCAGTGACACATTCCAACTATAAACCAGCTGACCTATGAGAGAGGAGCAGCAGCACCCTTGGGCCGCCAAAGATTTACTGTCTTGTTGTAAGGCAACTTTGGCCATGCAGTT
>JAOPHQ010001883.1:0-25803 GCA_030340625.1 Merluccius polli | reverse complement strand
ACACACACACGTACGCACGCACGCACACACACACACACACACACATGAGCACTGACTTTTTCATCAACGTCTCCCTTTCAAGTTTTTATGTATGAAGGCCTATCGACACAATAACAGTAATTCATTTCCCACATAAAAAAAGATTGTATTCATTTTACGAGTAGTATCTAGCTCAAGTTCACCTGAGACTCGCCTCGAGTTTCTACATGCTCAACAATTGCCGGCGGTCCAAGTATCTGACGATCAACATACCATAATATTCAAGACTCGAGTTGTTAAAGCCGACGGCGACATCTCTGCACGCACGCCATCAGAGGACAACCAGACTCCCCCATGTTTGAGCTACAGTCCCAGCCCACTTGTTGATGGTAACCATGGTAACCCAAAAGGGCCAGGAGTAGTTCGAGGGCAATTTGAGTCTGAGTACGTTGTATCCTACCTTTTTTAAAAACTGTGCATCCCTCTTCATCTCAGAAAGGTGTTGTCTTGAAGACCAAGGTTGAGGAACCATCAGTGGGTGGAAGAAGTACTCGATTAAGATCTGTGACTTAATAAGTAGTAGTAGTAGTACCGCACTGTAGAAGTACAAGTAAAAGTCCTGCATTTAAAACATCACTTAAAGGAACACTTCACCCATTTTGCATTAAACGTTATGTCGTTAGAAACCCAGTCGTATTTTTGAACGGTCGCGCAACGTTCACTCATTTTCCCCCTGAGACGGGAGAAATCCGGATTTACCTCTCACACTTCCTGGTTCAAATGACGTAAAACGACGTTTTTTTGCGTCATTTGTACTAGGAAGTGTTTTTTTTGTCAGGGGGGGGGGGGGGGTTCTAGTGACTACAAGCACGAGCTCCTCATTTTCAAACCCGCCTACAGGGGGAGGAACACACCCCGGACCGACGGGGGGGGGGGGGGGGGGAATCGTAACACACCCCGGACCGACGACCAACGGGGGGGGGGGGCGATCGTAACACACCCAGGACCGATGAGGGGGGGGGCGATCGTAACACACCCCGGACCGACGACCAACGGGGGGGGGGGGGGGGGGGCGATCGTAACACACCCAGGACCGACGAGGGTGGGGGGGCGCGATTGTAACACACACTGAACCTGTCACCACCCCCCCCCCCCCCACCCCCCCCAAGCCAAATGGATGCAACTGCATTTATACATGACGGGCCGCAGCATGGGCAGCTGTTAGTAGGTAGATTGATGAGCGATGCACCTTATGGGCGGAGTTCAACATCAGTGGGCGTGGCCTGCGGAGCTCAATCATTGCGGTGCATGATGGGAGTTGTTGTCTGCAATCCACAAGCCCTAAAAAGTCGTTTTCTGCCTTTTCTCGGTCAAGAAGGCACCAAATTGGAAATGTATGCTACTATTCGACTACATTTGTACAAATATGACCCACTTTCAATACATATTCATGTTTCAACCGGTGAAGTGGCCTTTTAAGTAAAAGCACAAAAGTATTAGCATCAAAATATACCCACAGTACCAACAGTAAAAGTACTCATTATGTAGAATGGTCATGTAATTGGATTATATTAATTGATGCATTCATGTGTTAAACACTTCCATGTTGCAGCTGGTAAAGTTGAAATGAATCAAAGCTCATTTTAATGTATATATATATATATATATATATATATATATATATATATATATATATATATACATATATACGTATATATATATACAGTATATACTATATATACTGTATATATATATATATATTTTTTTTTTTTTTGTATATTACTTTACATACTATAGCTTGTGAATTTCCTCCTGGGAACCAATACAGCCTTATTGATAATAATATAATTAATTTATTGATTATATTTTGCATTGATAATCTGAATCTCTGAAAGTAACTCTGTTTACTAAATACTGAAGTAAAAATACTCAAGAAATACTCAACTACCTCACATTTGTACTGAAGCACAGCACTTAAGTAATATATATATATATATACTGTATATGTTCTCATACCCCATGCAGTTGTGCACCAAATCAACTGTCGAGAATCGCCGCTTCCAGCTGCCAAGAGCGCCGCTTCGCGTCACTCGGCGGCGGCGACCAGCCGACACTTTAGCGATACTAAACGTTGCCATGGCTGATGGTCCATTAGAGGCTGGCATGTAGGGACGGAGACGCAGTAATGCATGTTGTGTGACAGCTTCCACAGTTTGAATTGACAAGCGTGGATACATGCGAGCGATCAAACCAACCGTCGTCTCCGTCTGCCAATTTGTTCCTGCGTTGTGCCAAAAACCAGAGTCATTTGCGCCTTGCTTTAAGAGAGCAGTCAAAGAGGTGGTAGGGATGGACAAATTAAAGTTTGATCCGGTACTCAATAATGTACCGGATCAGGACTGCTGGAGCAAGGTTGGATCAGGTTGGATCGGTTTTATCGGGATCCTGTTTCAACGGTTCCCCGGGAATGGCTGCGGTTTTGTCAATGGAGGAGAATGGCTGCACAGGCTTTGGAATTGGAAAATGAAAGACCGGGTCCGGGTGCATGATTGGAAAAAGTCAGTTGTGCACCTCAACCTGTTTCTGAAAAGGTAAGTCTAAATAAACTAAGAAAGAGAAGATGCACATGAAGCCATGCCACGTAAATGCAGTCCATCTGATTTGAAAAAAGATATATAGATATGGATAAAATATCGACATATAACAATGGAAGGACAAAAACATAGCAAACAGTGGCTTTACTTGTGACGAGAGATGAAAACTACATCCCTGAAATAACAAGTGACTGGTCTTCTTCGAAGAAGAAAATGTGAAACCCCTTAACAATAAAAGACACACACACACACACACACATAACCAGCCTCTAAAGGCAGCGGTGTAACTAAGGTCAAGGACGAGATGGAAAGAAACACCCTTTGTTTGCCCTATAGCACTCCATTTCAAGGAAAGCTGAGGAGTGACAGGCCGGGACTCTGCGGTTTTGCAGCGAGGCGCAGCAGCCGAATCCCTCACAGACAGAGATGCCATGAAGCCATGAATTAACTATGAACCGCGATAAGCTACTACTACTACAGCCGCCGCAGCGACGAGGGCGGATCGGAGACTGCAGAGATATATCGGATTTGTGATCAGTGTCTAAGCTAATCAGTTGTTAGCGTTGAGGGAAAAAAAATGGAAAAGAATTGCTCTTATATCCTGCTTTTTTTAAACGCGCAAAGAGCGAAATGAAAGAAGAAATGGCCATGAAACACGAGGTTTAAGAGCCGGGGAGATTTAAATACACACTTGAGATCTAATTGTGCGCCGTTGCGGATGGCACAGCCGACGATAAGTTATCTTCAGAGAGCAGATTGGGGCGCGCGGCTCATAATCAACGCGCGGCCATCTGATTATGGCGCCGTCGCTGATTGGCCGAGGCGCGCTGGCAAGCCGCTGTGAGGGAAGCTCTTCGCTTCGGACGCGTCCGCCTGATGAGCACACTGAGGGTTCAAAGGAGCCGGCCTCGCCGCCGCCGCCACCGCCATTTCGGCCGGGAGATTTAAGTACAGACGCATGATGGTGGGGTGGGGTTTTTATTTTATTTTTTTTGGGGGGGGGGGGGGGGGGGGGGCAGAGGTGTCTTCTGGGACAAGTGGAGGTACGGAAAAATAGGAAAAAGTAGGGAAACGAATTGAAAAGATTGAAAAATTGAAAAGGTCGCAACAAGAGCTGATCTGATTTGTGTCGCCTGACATGAAGTCTCCATTTTTTGGCGGGGGGGGGGGGGGGTTGTGCTTGAAAAACATCAGTGAAATAATAATGGTCTGCTTTTAATTGGCATTTTATACACCTATCAGTGACTTTTTCAACAAAGTACTTTCCTGTGAGATCTAGTTGTGTTTTATCTCAGTGTTTTTAGCGATGCCTTTAGTTTCCTTATTGTTCTCTGTTAACGAACCAAACTAAAGTGATCCCCCCCCCCCAAAAAACAAAACAAAACAAACTCCCATGCGTTTCCCTTCGCTTATTACCCGCATTTCCTCGGAAACACGCAATATTACGTAATACATATTACATTTTTTGGGGGGTTGGGGGCTGCTGCTTTTTTTTTTTTTTTTTTCCAGCTACTCCATTATTGAACGCATGCTTTGATTGTTCCCAGCCCAATCTGTAAGTCGCCTCGGATAAAGCAATCGGCTAAATGTACTGCATGGCACTTTCTGAATCCCATTTCTAAGGTTTTCCCGAGCCACGCTTCTCCGCCGCCGCCGCCGCCACCGCCGCCACCACCTTTTATGATGTGGCGTGTCCCTCTGGAGATGCAGCAGAAGACAGATAAGGCTATTTCCCCGCGCCTGACAGCGATGGTCACAGATCGCTGGAGTGTATCCATGTCATTTCAGCCGCGCGTCTCCGCCGGAGCCGGGGCCGCCATAATAGAGAGATTTGTATTCCCAGTCATAATGTGTCACATTGAATATGTTCATCTCACTAACAAAAAGTCAACGTGACACGAACATAGTTTACAGTTTAATAGAGACCTGCAGATTTTTCTTCTTTTTTTTTCCTTCATTTTTGCCAGAGAGGGGGGAAAAAAAAGAAAAAAGATTTAAGATCCGTGTTCAGTCATCTGTTTTATTCATGTGGCGGTTTTCGCAAAAAAAAACCAACCGATTTCGCAGGTAGCAATGCAACCGCTAGCGCCCTAAACACCCTCGCATTAATAACCGCTGAACCTCCAACCGAAATACATTATGATCACAGAGTACAAATAGGTCAAAGCCAGGAGAAAAACAAAAGGTAATTTCAGGGCAACGGCAAAATCTTTCCGAAGATCAGGAACACAAATCTTCATAATGCATATATGTCTCAAAATGGCAATACCTTGAAATTATTCACCTGACCCCTACATATAGTAATGAACTCCCTCCTAATAATCGTCTGTGCCCTCGTATTTTATTTGTATGTATTATGTATGTCCTGGTTACTGTGGACAAGCCACAGGTGGCAAAGGATAAATAGCCTAACGTTAGCCAATACCGGTACCAACATTTCACTGTTGAATCACACTTTTATCCAAAGCGGCTTCCAGTGAATTCAGACCCAAGGAGGCCATACAGGTAGTGGACACTGGGGATCGAACCCAGACCAGTTCTGGGTGTCCAGAGCCCGTGGCATGGAGGTTTTGCTGTAGATTTAAACGTTATTCCTCAAACCGGCGACTGGTTTGTTTCCAGTAACCGAGAGCGTGAGCAACGCAAAGCGCCCGAGTCAGCGTGTTTCCAGAACAAATAACCAATTGGATTACATTGCTAATCGGCAATTGGAGGACATCAATGAATCATTCCAGGAACCGTATTGTACATTTCAGAGAACCGATTGGTAATTAAATGGCAGCAATTAGTAATTTCAGTGGAATGAATAATTAATTTGAGGGCGGCAATTAGTAATGAATGAAACATATTATAATTTGAGAGCCGTAATTAGTAATTTTAGGAGGAATTCATTATTTTCAGTAAAATAAATTTCAGCGAGGGACTCCTTGATAATTCCAAAGCATTTTCCCCCCCCGAAAAAAACGATTTTGCGGTGGTAATGTGAGTATCGTCGTGGCAACTACGACGCCAGGTTGCTTCACAAACATGGAGGCGTCGCATCAGAAGCCAAGCAGAGACAGACGTCCCTCGAGACGCTTCGGTACATACCACCCATACATTAAAAACACATTGAAGGATTAATTTTAATATTATGTTCACTGTATGTCACATTTTGTGATTGGAGGCAACAAAACAATGCAGCGTTTCAATCAAATCATGTGCCTGGTGTCATTTTTAGGGTTGTTGTGTTTGTGTGTGTTTAGCGTGTGTGTGTGTGTATGTGTGTGTGTGTGTGTGTGTGTGTGTGTGTTTCAAGGACATCACAGAAGGCTACTGCTCTCTCTCTCTCTGATTTCCCCCCCGTTAGGCTTTTGTCAAACACTAAATGTCAAGTTTATGATGAATCCCAAACCGAGAATCCCATTAAATTTCTCTCTCTCTCTCTCTCTCTCTCTCTCCCCCCCATCTCTCTCTCGGCCCTCCCAGAGGGGTGAGTCTACAGTACAGCAGGGACATATCTCCTGCTGTCCAGGTTGTCTAAGACGTTCTCCAGGAGGGGGACAGGGGACACCGGCGGCGGATTGTTTAGCCTCTCCTGCGTGTCTCCCCCCCCGGGGTCTCCCCCCCCCCCCCCCCCCCCCCCCCGCAGGGTCTCCCCCCCCCCTGTATGCTAAACTACACATCAGGGCGATGAGCGGGGTGACACGCTTCGTCTTCCTGGTTCATTTATGACCCACTAGTTGAGGAGGTTGACATATTTATGCTGATCATCTGAACATTATGAATATCATCAACAGCGCAGAATCACAGAACCACAAGAACCATAAATGCCACTGTCCACACACCCCCTTACATTTAGACAAGGGGACAGGACCGTCCCACCACCCCTACCACTGTCCACACACCCCTTACATTTAGACAAGGGGACAGGACCGTCCCACCACCCCTACCACTGTCCACATCCCCCTTACATTTAGACAAGGGGACAGGACCGTCCCCCCACCCCTACCACTGTCCACACACCCCTTACATCTAGACAAGGGGACAGGACCGTCCCACCACCCCTACCACTGTCCACACACCCCTTACATTTAGACAAGGGGACAGGACCGTCCCACCACCCCTACCACTGTCCACACACCCCTTACATTTAGACAAGGGGACAGGACCGTCCCACCACCCCTACCACTGTCCACACACCCCTTACATTTAGACAAGGGGACAGGACCGTCCCACCACCCCCTACCGCTGTCCACACACCCCTTACATTTAGACAAGGGGACAGGACCGTCCCACCGCCCCTACCACTGTCCACATCCCCCTTACATTTAGACAAGGGGACAGGACCGTCCCACCGCCCCTACCACTGTCCACACACCCCTTACATTTAGACAAGGGGACAGGACCGTCCCACCACCCCTACCACTGTCCACATCCCCCTTACATTTAGACAAGGGGACAGGACTGTCCCACCACCCCTACCACTGTCCACATCCCCCTTACATTTAGACAAGGGGACAGGACCGTCCCACCACCCCTACCACTGTCCACACACCCCTTACATTTAGACAAGGGGACAGGACCGTCCCACCACCCCTACCACTGTCCACATCCCCCTTACATTTAGACAAGGGGACAGGACCGTCCCACCACCCCTACCACTGTCCACACACCCCTTACATTTAGACAAGGGGACAGGACCGTCCCACCACCCCTACCACTGTCCACACACCCCTTACATTTAGACAAGGGTCCACACAGTGAGTCCTAAAATCACCACTTGGCAACCACTTGTTTAGGACATCGGCGCAGCAAGGATGGAGTCACCTGGTTCCTCCATTGTTATTAAACGGTTTATGTTATGTACCTTTTATAAGATTATAAAAGATATATAAGATGTATAACCCTTCATAAGAAGAGGAGCAGCGGAGAAGGAGGAGATCTCAGGAGAAACAGCTTTGAGGAGGAGGAGGAGGAGGAGCGTCTCTGTGCCACATGGTGACTGCAGGGCGTGTGGCAGAACCGGTCTCCTGGTAGAACCTCCCCTCCTGTTAGGAGGAGCCGTTCTGAGAAGGAGTGTGTGTGTGTGTGTGTGTGTGAATGGCTGGGTGGGGGGGGGGGGGGTGGTCTCTGGTCTCCTGGTGGGGCCTTCTGCACCCCCGCTGACAGACATGTGTTCTGACTCCTCACACGCTGCGACGCCGGGAGGAGAAGCTCCCCAAACGCTTGTTTCCCGCCCCACGCTGGCTGAACCCCACCCACCCTGATGCTTCACCATAGCAACTGTCAGCAAAGTTCGAGCCAATCAGCAAGCCTCCCTTGTTGTCAGGTTCAAGGGAATTCAGGTGTAACAAAAAAAAAGTGTGATTCAAATTGTGATTTTCTTTTTTCATATTGGATATAAAATGTGAAACCTATGATAAAAAAATAAATTATAAAACCTAACAGCTGACAGCGACCACTGTATTGTGTTTGCTTTGCTAAAGTGCATACACATTTATAGTGCGTGCGTCGTTAGCGACAGTAATTGCAGACGAGCGACGACTAAAAAACACCAAACAAGCAACGCATGTAATACGTCCCAAATTGGCCTGACCATCTGTCACGTTAGCATAAATCGCTTTGCATAATGCAAACATGCATTACACCATCATCCAAAATGTATTCAAATTGTCCACTTGAAGACATCGTCAAAACACTAGAAGTGCTATTTGGCTGGGAACCAACTTCCCATTTTGAGGCTTTGGCTTTGAATGCTTTTGGGAATAAGAAATATATATTTTTTGTTGGAGCGTTTCCACGAACGAAGCTCATCTCTACTGCTAATGAATTCATGAGAAACAATTAAACCAACCTCGAGTGGCTTATGGCCGGAGGTCAGCAACTGTTCACTATCTTGTCAATAGTTTGGCTTGCACAGCCTATTTGGGAAATAATTGTACGAAACAGTACTTACAGACAAACACACACACACACACACACTGCGACGTGAAAAGTTAAGGTTCTGCATTGATAGAGTTTGTTTTCCGTCCTCCGTCCTTGTGTCCCTCAACCAAGATGTATTAGAGAAACAGAGAGACACGACATCTACATGAATCGCCAGGGATGAACTCTCGGCCGGGCACCGGAAAATAAAAACACGACAGCTTTGTGACTCATACAAATGGGTTTTTTCAGCCGACTAGTTGTCCACCGCACTGAAGCATGTGAGTACATGATGTTCGGTAGACAGGCAATACGTGTAAGCAAGGGGGAAAAAAACACTGCCACATCTGTTTCATGGGGAAAGTTTGAAATTGAAATAAAACATTGAGTTAAATCAGCCAGCCTTGTCCTGCTCGGTTGATGGGAAAAAAAAACTAATACCACACACACACACACAGGCCTCCATGGCTCTGGTTTTGGTCTGCTTTGGTCTGGGTTTACAGTTGTCGTTAAAGTCCGACATATGGAAATGTTGCGGCGTTCCTCGTTAGGCTCCTACACCAATCAGATCACAGTCCCCTCGAGGTGGCAGACAGCGGCACCTTTTCACAGCCGCGTTCACACCAAACGCGAAGCGCATTTTCACCTCGTGTGAGTTTGACCGGGGGATCGCTTGTGTTTACTTGTGGCTTTTCGCGACGCCAATTTTCTGCTCAAGATGAAACATTTTAACTCGAGCTCTCGCTCTTTCTTTCACCGTCTTCCTTTCTCTATCTCGATAGAGAGAGGTTGCACTCGGTAGTGACCCAGGAAGTAGACAGTTTCTCCTGAGGTTACTGCGGTGAAACGCTCCTTCCAAGGAGCTCATTAAATGGCAGATAATTATAAAGTGCTTCACAGTTGCGTGTGACGCTCTTTTGAAATGTGTGTCAAAAGTCGTTTGAACTGAACGCACCCTTAAAAATTATAAGAGTCGAGTGGCAGTAAATTAAGTTTAATCTTGTGGTCGACCCTCAGGTTAAATACAATATCTCTTCAGTCTACTTCAGGCTCTCTAGTAATGGAACAGGAAACAGTATTCCTATGAAAAGCTCAACAGGAAACAGTATTCCTATGAACACTTCAACAGGAAACAGTATTCCTATGAAGAACATCTCAACAGGAAACAGTATTCCTATGACCATCTCAACAGGAAACAGTATTCCTATGAACATCTCAACAGGAAACAATATTCCTATGAACAACAGCTCAACAGGAAACCGTTTTCCTATGAACAACAGCTCAACAGGAAACAGTATTCCTATGAACACAACTCAACAGGAAACAGTATTCCTATGAACAACAGCTCAACAGGAAACAGTATCCCCATGAACAACAGCTCAACAGGAAACAGTATTCCTATGAACAACAGCTCAACAGGAAACAGTATCCCCATGAACAACAGCTCAACAGGAAACAGTATTCCTATGAACAACAGCTCAACAGGAAACAGTATTCCCATGAAAAACAGCTCAACAGGAAACAGTATTCATATGAAAGCAACTCAACAGGAAACAGTATTCCTATGAACAGCTCAACAGGAAACAGTATTCATATGAACAGCTCAACAGGAAACAGTATTCCTATGAACAACAGCTCAACAGGAAACAGTATTCCTATGAACAACATCTCAACAGGAAACAGTATACCTATGAACAACAACTCAACAGGAAACAGTATTCCTATGAACAGCTCAAAAGGAAACAGTATTCCTATGAACAACAATTCAACAGGAAACAGTATTCCTATGAACAGCTCAACAGGAAACAGTATTCCTATGAACAACAGCTCAACAGGAAACAGTATTCATATGAACAACATCTCAACAGGAAACAGTATTCCTATGAACAGCTCAACAGGAAACAGTATTCCTATGAACAACAGCTCAACAGGAAACAGTATTCCTATGAACAGCTCAACAGGAAACAGTATTCCTACGAACAACAACTCAACAGGAAACAGTATTTCTATGAACAACAACTCAACAGGAAACAGTATTCCCATGAAAAACAGCTCAACAGGAAACAGTATTCATATGAAAGCAACTCAACAGGAAACAGTATTCCTATGAACAGCTCAACAGGAAACAGTATTCATATGAACAACAGCTCAACAGGAAACAGTATTCCTATGAACAACTCAACAGGAAACAGTATTCATATAAACAACTCAACAGGAAACAGTATTCCTACGAAAAACAGCTCAACAGGAAACAGTATTCCTATGAAGAACAGCTCAACAGGAAACAGTATTCATATAAACAACAACAGGAAACAGTATTCCTATGAACAGCTCAACAGGAAACAGTATTCCTATGAACAAGTGGTGCATATCCATTACATATGACACCGCTAACTGCTACTGACACCAATGGAACAGGAAGCAGTATTTATATGTCATCCAATCAACAGGAAAACCGCGTGGCTGCAGACCTCAACGCGACAGGAAGCAGTGTTCCCATGTCACCGAACGGACAGGAAGCAGTTATCGTGAGAGACGCCGGCGTCAGCTCATGCGGCGCCCGTTCACCCGCCGCAGTAAGGTGAGCGTCACACCTGCGCCGCGCGCCGACGCCGTGCCTAATGGGCCTCAGGAAAGCGCCGTTTCACACATACTCAGAAAAACACACAGTGGAAAATCCCCCGCCGCGGCCGCCTTGTCACTCCCATAAATCACACTCCTTCCAGGTCTGGATTTAAGAGTTGAGCCGACTTGGGAATCCATTTTGATTTCCATTGTAGCATGCGGTAATAAATCATTAAAAACCCACTGCTTTATGCGTCCTCTTCAGCAGCAGTGAGTACCGACGCCTCGTAAATCTCTCCCCCCTTTGCCATCCCCCCCCCCCCCCCCCCCCCCCCCCGTCGCTACTCGCCTCTCTCCTCGCGTTCGGGTTTTATTCAACCAAAAAAAAAGCAAGCACAGTGCGTTCTCACATTAAAAACGTGTTTTTTTTTTTTCCAAGGTACTCCTCCACAGGGCCGCCTCCGGGTGACCTTGGGGAGTAGTTAAAGCATCGGGGGCATCAGGGACGCCGAGCGTTCGCTCGTCAGCGCCTCGCTTTGGTGCACGCCGTCGCTCGCCGCTCAGTAGTCGGCGCGAGCTCTTTGGAGTCAGGTGTGGGGGGGGGGGGGGGAGGGAGGGGGAGGTGTGTTTTGCCGAAGCGTCCGTCTTTTTCTGCAACCGTTTCCACCACATCAGCCACGTCTCCCAAACCACAGAAAAGTACTCTGAGAAAAAAACCGAACCGAGTGTTCAGACACGAGCGGAGATACGCGGCGGCCAACTTGAAGCGACACTTTTGAACGTTTCTCGAAAGAAGCGGAGACAGTGATGAAGCGGCGGCACAAAAACTGCGAGCGTGGCCGCCTGTCCGCGTTACTCCAGTTTCTCCATTTTTTTTTTCAATTTCATTCCTTCGTTCTGTCCATCACACACACACACACACACACACGCACACTGGCTGTTTCGAGCAAGTCAGGGGTCTGACCCGCATACACTGAATACAGAGGGAACATGTTGATATCTTTTAGCACAACACAACGCAAAATACAGTACAGTACCGGGTTTGAGACCCGACGTCAGCAGCACCGGCTGTCGGCAGCGTCGCTGAGCAAGACGTCCCCAAAAACGGCGCCTGAGCTGCACCTTGGAGGAATAGAGCGGTGCAGGGATGATGTATTTTTGCAGGCCAACCCGGAAGTGAGCGTCTCCCTGGGTTCCCATGACAACAAGCCAATGGGTTTTTTTCCCATTGGATTTTGCGTTATTGCAGAAAATAAGCTCTGTGGCAAACACAAGTTTATGATACTCATACGTTTTGTTAAGCGAGATAATCTTCACCAATGAACACTACTTTTATACTTTTCTGACTTTTGAAGCGTAAATGCAATCGCCAGAATTTTTTGTAAGACACGTAAAAGCTTCAAAATTCACCTGTGGGGTATTTACCGACGTATCTTATGTCGTAAAACAAAACGTGTAAATCTCTTAAGCTTGTGTAAAACCACAGACCTTATTTCAGCCATCTAACCAAAAACCCATTCAAAAAACCTGTTGACTTCGAGACGAGGGAACCGGAAGTGCCAACATGCTAACGGACTTCCGGGTTTCAGGACTCATTCCTGCACCACTCTATACGCCGACCCTTTGGGGAATGAGTTTATTTACCACTTACCCATCGCCAAACAAATTGCACCGTTCATTTTTGTGCATCCATCAGCCCAGCGCTCGAAACCAGCGTCTTGGCATTTGGCAGAGTTAGCCAAAATCAATGGACGCGGTGGAGATGGACTCGCTCCCTCAGTGAATCTGAGGGTGAAATACACCGTTGCATCTCCTTCAAAGTAAAGATGTTTGAGCAATTTTAGCTCGTCTCTTTGTGAACAGTGAATGTCGATACAGGAAAAACAAAAAAACAAAGACATCTTCTACATTTTTGTACAGTTTGTTTGTCTTTCGTACCCTGGGCTGATTGGGAAAGTGCGGCGCGGGTAATAGGGGGAGCGAAATGTTAAATAATGACAGAATCGAATGCAACAGACGTGTCTTCCAGCATAATCAAAGTCAGGTCTCTGTGTCGGCGAAGCGCCGACCGCTCTCTCTTCGTTAAACGTGTCTTTTAACAGATATTTCCAAATGCGACGGATTCAACAGATTGAATCAGCTGCCATTTTCACAGCATGGAGATGAGTAAAGCAGACGAACTGCGGCTCAAAATAGAGACGACTCGTTCGTTTCATCACTATATTGTTTATCGACGGTCCCCCCCCCCCCTACACCCTGTGGCGACACAGCTGGGGTCCAGACCGGCAAACTCCACAAACCCTCCCAACTTCAATCAACAGTGTTTACATGTACAAACAGATGCAACCGGTTCCTCTGTTGAACCTTGTTGTCTGGCAACACAATCATTCACAAGTAAAGAGAGACTGACATTTCCTGAAATCGACAAGCAGACCAAACGCGCCATGAAGAAAAGAGCCGCATGTCCGAGTCCGATGTCCAGCCGCCAGAGTCACGAAGATTAAACAACTCTCTGTTTCTGCTTCACTTACATTTTGAAAGAACCTCCAGAAAACCTGAAATGTACAAATAAATGTAAAATATGATTTAATGGACTGGCTTTTACTCTCAGTCGACAATGGGAGACATCAGCGTTTTTGCATCAGCGTGTCTCTTTCCTCCACTCTTGGATCCGGGTTGAGTGTGTGTGTGTGTGTGTGTGTGTGTCTGTCTGTCTGTCAATCAAGGATGTGCTCGCCTGCTCCTCTGAAATCATGTTGTCATGGCGATGACACTTCGCTCCGCGTTAAGTGTTCCTGTCTGGCTTTTTTAAACAGACTTCCTGATGGATCCTAACAGCCTTGTTAATCTGCGTACATCGCGGCCCTAATGCACTCGCTCTGAGGAGCGGGGGGGGGGGGAGAGAGGGGAGGGGGGGGAGAGAGAGGGGAGAGGGGGGGGGGCTACCTGTTGCTCTCTCCTCTACAAGGGTGAGTGGGTTCAACCGTAGGAGTGCTTTTGATTGAAAAGTGAGAAGGAAGTGTTGAGAGAGCAGTGCAAAAAACGGGGGCCTTGCCCACTCGGCACCGGAAAACAAGTAAAGTGCTTTAAAAGAGCGAGGGAGTGACATGTAGCAATCAGAACCGGTGGTCGCCGCAGGGCGTCGCTCCTCCAAGGGCGAGCAGCGCCGGCGGGTCCAGCCGCCCCTCTTTCTTCCCCCCTCTTCTTTTAAAGTGCGTCTCTCTTGAGTCCCCCTGCTCTTATATATACGACGCGGCAAAGCAAACAAAGGGAGCCGGCCAGGAGGTAAGTACCCCCGTCCCTGGAGACCATTGAATCACAGTCCAGTTAGCCGGACTAAATCCTCCTGATTCACTCCGGTGTGACCATAGGGTTATACAGTATGTGTGTAACCGGTACATGACTTAAGGCACTTAAATTATGCCACTATAACTTTTTTTGTCAGCGGCGGTGGCTGCGAAGTTTGGGGAGCGCACACAGGAAGTGGTGCCATGGAAACAACTCAAGAAGAGCGATATGACATTATAACTTCACAGGGAGAGATTAGCCGGGATAAATCCTCGGTCCACAGAGAGGAAAGGTCTGCGCAGTGTGCTTTGAATATCACATGACCAAGTTTGAAGTTTGTATCTAATTAAAAGTCTTCGCTGGAGCAATGTGTTTAAATAAAAATGGAACAAATATGAACACACTGCGTAAAGTAATAGCACAATTACAATTTAATTAACTAATACAAGATTATGTATTTTTATATATTATGTAATATTATACAGGAGTTGGATACAGTATACACACACACAGAACATTTTTCTTCCTGCAGATATCTTTGCAAATAAATTGCAAAAGTGAAGCATGAAGGGACATGGAAAACCGCTAATAACTACGATTATTTCCGTAAGGGGTTGAAGTCCTCCTCCAACAGCCCTCCTCTGGCTGAAAGACTCACTTAGTTCCACCTCCAGAAGGAACTGATTCCATCTCAGCAGGGTTCGGGGACATGGATTCAGCAGCGGTGGCGGTGGCGGCGGCGAAGGAGGGCAGGAGGGAGACTTTCTCTGGCAGAAGAAAGAAACCATCCGTGCCTCGCTTGGCACCAGGGAACCCTGATTCAGCAGAAGCCTCCTCCACCACCAGCAGCTCTGAAAACGCTGCGTCGGCACAAGTTAGCAGATGAAAAATGCAGGGCAGGAAATAGGAAAAACCGTGGAGAATTTATTCGTTGTTTTTTTTTCTAGTTTGTGTTTTTCTTAGCCCAGAAGATCCTGAAAAGCACCGCTGGAGCAAGACGGCTAGGAGAGGAGTGAGAGGTGGCTGTTCATGTCTCAAGTCTGAGGTGATGATAGTGATTATGGTGACAATGATGAAACCCATGATGGAAGCAGGGCAGAGGTTTCCTCCAGGGAGGAGTGACGTTTAAGTGAGGTATCTCCTCTTCTCATCATGGAGTCCGAGGAACGAGAGGAACAGGAGGTTCTTGCATGCTATCAGACTGGGCTGGAGAACCAGAAGTAACCCAGCGTCCTCAATTAGCGGTTCCAGCACAAGATGTCCACTCCACCCATGTCTGCATTGTTATTCTGCATTTCGACCATCAATACAATGACTTAAGAGGCCGGTTCCTCCATCCAGAGGGAATAAAGACCAGCCTAACCCCCGCTCCCCTGTCTCCATCCCTAACTAATGAGCGGAGCCACTACTCCAGGGGTCAAATGCAGCACTAACACACACTCTCCGGGCTTAGTACCAGTAAGAGCCCCAATTACACCTGATTTAGTGATATCCCGGTGATTTGGCAGAGTGGATACGGTAATTAGCTCTGTCAGAGTCCCGCCATTACGGAGATCCTATCCGATTGTTTCCCCCCGTGATGGACAGCCGGTCGAAGCGTGGGGGCGGACACACGGACAGCCTGGGAACAAACGGGATCCAACGAACCGGCCGTAATGGGATCACTAAATCCGAGGTGCACTTCCTCAAGGCGGTGAACCGGAGGCGTTTTGAATGTGAGCCCCGGCGCCTGCGAGATTGAAGACAAAAGTGGCAACCTGCGCCTCCCTTATCAAGGTTGTAGATATTAAAGGCATTCATTTGGTGCGCTGTATTCATAGTGTCAGGTTTCAGCTGCGTGTAAAAAATCAAATTCAGAGTTTCGCATTTAATCTAACATTAATACGAGAGACTCCTCTTCTCTGCAGGGTATATACTCTCCTTCTACAGTATATATTTAATCGGTTCTGACTACTACTACAGTTGCATTATTTCCTTTTAGTTTTACTTCTTAACCACCGCTGCTTTTGATGCCCTGGGATATCTCTGAGCTCACCAAGACTCACTTTTTTTACCGCGTCACAAAGCGAGTCTGTTAACATTTGGATCCTCAGATGGCCTTTCCTGCGGTTTAGTTGCTATGCGATGTTTTCTCCTGAATCACTTCGCTTGTCACTATTTTTCCATTTTACACTTTTATCCAAAGCGATCTTGCAGTGAATTGTCCGGCTACAGGGATTAGAGGGCAGACTGAGGCGGTTGGACATCAGGGTTTGAACCCTGTAACCTTTTGTCCGCAACCTAAAACATCCCGCTCCCTTTTTCTTCCTCCTCTCAGCTTCTCCTACCATTTCATGTGTGTTTTCCTTTCGTCCGGCCTCGTCCGCCGCGCCCCCCCCCCCCCCCCCCCCCCCCCCCCCCCCCCCCCCGCCCGCGGGCGAGCTTTACCTCACCCACCACCCCCCAACTCCCAACATCTCCCCCCCAGATTGGACCCCGTCCTCCGCGCATCCAGCCAGCCAGTTCAAACACAGATCTGGCGTCGCGCTCTCCCCCAGAGAGAGCGCCGGGCGCGAGGGCAGCCGCTCTGACCTCCTTATCTCGGTGTTTAGGAGAAGATTCCTCCTCCCAGAAGTGCGCTCGCTCCTGGCCTTGTTTTTTGTGTTGTGTGTGTGTGTGTGTGTGTGTGTTTGCTCGGCGCGACCATCTGGCCGGCGTGGGCTGACAACACGAGTGCCGGGGACTTGTTTGTGCTGGGGTACATTTGAGTCGTTAATATGAATAAGTACCAGGTGGACGCCGGCGCCCGGCGGATGATTTGCCGCAAGGTAGTCGCCGCTTGCTTAATGTGGTTGTCGTCCAAGAACTCGCTCCGTGAAATAGTTCCCGTGGCAACGATTTTTAACCCTCACCTTGCCCCTTTTTTGGGGGGGAGACGGGAGAGTGAAGATGGCGAAAGGGGGAGACACTTAGCAGATGACCGCGGGCTGAAATCGAACGAGGGTCGCTACCACCTTGCCCTTCTTAACCCATTTACCACTTCAGCCATTTAGCAGACCCTCTTATCTTCAGCCACTTGCGTGTCATTATGGCGCAGGTAAGGGGACATAGGGGGATTCGAACCCACAACCCTCAGCTGGGCGTCGAACACGCTTACCGTAAGATCGCCTTGTTAAAAATGTCAAAACTCGCAATGAAGATCATCACTCCTGTGTGTGTGTGTGTACCTCCCCAGGGCGCAATGATGGACCCCACACATACACACACACCCATCCCCTCCCCTTCACTCTTCCCCCACATCCACCCTCCCCTCTCCTCCTCCCCCACATCCACCCTCCCCTCCTTCCCCATATCCACCCTCCCCTCCCCTCCTCCCCCGGTGCCTTCTGGAGACCTGCAGCTGCATGTCGATGGGCCTATCTGTAACGGAGAGAGGGGGAGAGATGGGGGGTAGGGGGGGGAGAGAGAGAGAGAGATGGGAGGCAGAGAGAGAAAGGTAGGTGGAGAGAGAGAGAGTGGAGGAGAGAGATGCAGAGGGAGAAGGAGATACACAGAGCAGGGGGAGAGAGAGAGAGGCAGAGAGAAAGTTAAGAGAGAGGAGGGGAGACAGACAAGAGGGGAAGGCAGAGAGAGGGGGAGAGTGAGACACAGAGAGAGAGAGAGACAGGGAGAGAGAGAGAGAGAGACAGAGCAGACTAACCAGGCTCTCCCAGAGGGAGGAGGCATCACTTGACAGGCCAGCTGTGTCCCATGGCTCCATCTGATGGGGGAGCCGGGGCGCAGAGCGCTTCCACGGCGACGCCGTTGGAAACTGTCACTCAAGGCCGGATCGACGCCTCCCCCACCCCCGTCCCACCCCACCCCTCCCCCGTCCCAAAGTTGCACATTTATGGAGGGGGGGGGGGGGGGGGGGGGGGGAGGGGTCTGATGGGGAATTTAAGCAAGGCTTTCACACTTAGGGGGGATAGGAGGGAGGCCGTGGTTGTGAATCACCTGGCGCCTCCTGCTGCGACGCAGGGATGACAGCGCGCCGGAGGTGGAGGGAAATCACCAAGGAGACGCCCCCCCCCCCACGCTGCTGCCAGCGCAGTTAGTTAGTGTCTCCTGGGATGACTCATGCGCCGGTATCATCTTCTGTGACTCATACCTCATGTCGGTATTTCTCCGGTAGGTCTCCATCCCTGTCCTCCTGTCTCCTCTTGGTTTGTTTTTGTTCGATCCGTCTCTCATTGTGCTGCGGGCTTTTATATCGGGATTTATTTGTACCTTATGTACTTATTCATTTATATATATTGTGTGTGTGTGTGTGTGTGTGAAGCACTTTGACTTTCACAAAATAAAGAATAGGTTACTTTCTTACCACAGATGGCTGTTCAATTATTCCATTTACTGTATTGATTTCCGTCGTATATACACATACAAATACAGCTCATTTATTTAGTTTTACGGTTTACTCGGTACTTCCTCCCGCTGTGACACAGCAGAAACCGTCTTCTTCGTAGTTAATCTTATTTAATAGTGCATCCGAATTAGATATGGTATTATACATTTAGCGATACCTAAAATGGTCATAGCACACTTAGTATCTCACCCTAGCTATCTCTGTTGCATAATAGCAATGAGCTAACTTAGCAGTTGCTTTGGACAAACACGTCTGCTAATTGCCCTTAAATGTAAATGTGTAAATGTAAATGTAAATATGGTATTATTTATAGTGCTCACCCGTATCCCATGTGACCCCATGTGGTGTGCAACCATATGGGATCGCCTTTCATTTTTTTCCCTCCTTGCACAAAAACCCGGAGACAGATGAGCGGCGGTCAGGAGGCGGCGCCACCGCCTCCTGACCGCCGCGCGTCGTTAACACGATATCTCGCTCTTACGGATTTTGCCGGATTCGCCGTCCCTGCTGTCCTTCTCTCTGCCGCGCCGCCGCGCGATTCAGATATCGATTACGCGGAATTACCTTAAATAACATCGATTGAAGTTAAAGTTTTGATGTCTGTCAACGACGGCGGCGGCGGAGCGGTGTGTGTGTACACACACACCGCTCCGCGCGGGGCGACGATATGAATACATAACCCACCGACGCTGTGGTTTTTTTTTGACTCGTGTCGCAAACACGGTGCGCCTGTGCTTTTACACGCACACACACACACACACACACACACACACTCACACACACACACACACACACACACACACACGGTTCCTTACAGCGGCGGTGATGTAGCACCCGCGCTTTCCGGAGCGAGAAAACCCCAATTTGAACATATGAAAGACACCACACATGAATCACTGGGAACACAAACAACTTGCACCTCGTAACACACACACACACACACACTTACACATACGCACACACACACAAACACACACAAAATCACAAAGAAACAGACACTATTCGGCGACATGCAGGGTTGCGTTGTGTATTTTTAGCCTGCTTACGAGAGGGGGACAGTGAAGGAAGGAATGTGTGTGTGTGTGCTTGTGTGTGTGTGCATGTGTGTGTGCGCGTGTGCGTGTGTGTGTGTGTGTGTGTTAGGGACCGCGGGCCCGGGACTGTATAACGGTTTGCTGCTCTTTTAAAAAAAAAATGCACACGGCTTCTTTTTCTCTCTCTCCGACAGCCGCGCTTGGGATGTGACAAACGACCCGCGTGTCTCCGTCTAATTCACTCTAAACACACCTCTGAAGGCTATTGTAACCGAGCGCACACACACACACACACACACACACACACACGCACGCACACGCCCGTTTCCCACCGCCGCCATGACTTATGGCGTTGACCTTCGCACCGGTGCATTGTGATCGAGGACGACCTCATGACTACTTGTTAAATATCTCCAATTTCCCCCTGGCAGCGTAATTAATGGAGTAATTAAGCGTGGTGCAGGGGTGCAGTATCATCGGGAAAAAAAAATACTGATTTTCTTTTTCTTTTTTTTTTTGCTCTCCTCCCTCCCTCCCTCCCTCCCTCCCTCATCTCCTCGCCTCCCCCCTACCCTCGTTCGTTCTCTCTCCCCCCCTCATCTCTTCCTCCATCTCTCTCCCAATCCCTCCTATTTTTCACGGATATGGGGCGACGTTGAAAAGACCTATATATAGCGAATCCTTTGTGTTTTTCCAGAGTACACCGTGAGTCCGCGTCCACACAAGGGGTCAAAGGTCGCGCGATTACGTACGGTGAAGTGGTGATGGGAGGGGGGAGGGGAGGGGGGGGGGGGCTCATATGGGGTACGGACACAAAAGCCTCCATTAAAACGACCCTCTTCTCCGCTTTAATTTGCGTCCCAAACGGTCCCAAGGCCGCCTCTGTGTTTTCCCGGTCAGGTGGAGGAAGCACTTATCTGCTGTGTCCTGATTGGCCAACGATGCGTCTCGCTTTCAGACTCCGCCTCCATTCACACGCTCTCAAAATAAATACAGTAATTACATTTTTTTATTCTGTTATCTTTGATTCTGTTACTGTCTGTTGTATTTTATTTTCTATGTATTTATTTATATTCTATATATACTCTTTTTTTTTTTTTATCTCCAGCCGGCAATGTAATAAAGGACAAAAGTAATTTTCTCTTGATGAAAAAAAAAATCTGGAGATTATTAAAGATTATTCATTCAAGTAATGAAGATCATTTTTGATAATTGATTGAATCGGTCATAATTGATAACGAAGCCAGAACAAAACCACACAGAACTACACACACACACGCGACAAAACTACACACACATCGCACACACTGCAGAACTACACACCCAACAAACACACTGCAGAACTACACACACATCAAACACACTGCAGAACTACACACACATCAAACACACTGCAGAACTACACACCCAACAAACACACTGCAGAACTACACACCCAACAAACACACTGCAGAACTACACACACAACAAACACTGCAGAACTACACACCCAACAAACACACTGCAGAACTACACACACATCAAACACACTATCTACACATCCAACAAACACACTGCAGAACTACACACCCAACAAACACACTGCAGAACTACACACCCAACAAACACACTGCAGAACTACACACCCAACAAACACACTGCAGAACTACACACCCAACAAACACACTGCAGAACTACACACCCAACAAACACACTGCAGAACTACACACCCAACAAACACACTGCAGAACTACACACACAACAAACACACTGCAGAACTACACAGACATCAAACACACTGCAGAACTACACACCCAACAAACACACTGCAGAACTACACACCCAACAAACACACTGCAGAACTACACACACACCAAACACACTGCAGAACTACACACCCAACAAACACACTGCAGAACTACACACACAACAAACACACTGCAGAACTACACACACATCAAACACACTGCAGAACTACACACCCAACAAACACACTGCAGAACTACACACACATCAAACACACTGCAGAACTACACACCCAACAAACACACTGCAGAACTACACACCCAACAAACACACTGTAGAACTACACACCCAACAAACACACTGCAGAACTACACACCCAACAAACACACTGCAGAACTACACACCCAACAAACACACTGCAGAACTACACACACATCAAACACACTGCAGAACTACACACACATCACACACACTGCAGAACTACACACCCAACAAACACACTGCAGAACTACACACACATCAAACACACTGCAGAACTACACACACCCAACAAACACACTGCAGAACTACACACACATCACACACACTGCAGAACTACACACCCAACAAACACACTGCAGAACTACACACCCAACAAACACACTGCAGAACTACACACCCAACAAACACACTGCAGAACTACACACACATCAAACACACTGCAGAACTACACACACATCAAACACACTGCAGAACTACACACCCAACAAACACACTGCAGAACTACACACACATCAAACACACTGCAGAACTACACACACATCACACACACTGCAGAACTACACACCCAACAAACACACTGCAGAACTACACACACATCAAACACACTGCAGAACTACACACACCCAACAAACACACTGCAGAACTACACACACATCACACACACTGCAGAACTACACACCCAACAAACACACTGCAGAACTACACACCCAACAAACACACTGCAGAACTACACACCCAACAAACACACTGCAGAACTACACACACATCAAACACACTGCAGAACTACACACACATCAAACACACTGCAGAACTACACACCCAACAAACACACTGCAGAACTACACACCCAACAAACACACTGCAGAACTACACACCCAACAAACACACTGCAGAACTACACACACATCAAACACACTGCAGAACTACACACACATCAAACACACTGCAGAACTACACACCCAACAAACACACTGCAGAACTACACACCCAACAAACACACTGTAGAACTACACACACAACAAACACACTGCAGAACTACACACCCAACAAACACACTGCAGAACTACACACCCAACAAACACACTGCAGAACTACACACCCAACAAACACACTGCAGAACTACACACTAACTACCCTATCTCTCCAATACAGCAAAGGAATTAAGGGGGAAATGGTCCAAAATGGTGTTATTGGAGCATAATTGCGCATGCGATAAAAGTGTCCACAGGAAGTTAAGGCGTTACACCGGAGGAGGAGGAGGAGGAGGAGGAGGAGGAGGAGGAGGAGGAGGAGGAGGGACGCCGCTTGTTGTCCCTGGCCGTCGTAACCCTTAAGAAAGCAGCAGCAGAGTCATTATGGGGGAGACTGCTGAGGGAGCATCTGGTGCTGCAGACCTCGCCTGGAGCTCTGCAGGGAATTTATCATCTGCTTGCACCTAGGACGCCCTCGCTCTCTTCCACCGAGAGGGAGAGAGACATAGACAGAGACCTGGGGGGGGGGAGAGAGAGAGAGAGAGAGAGAGAGAGAGAAAGACATAAACAGAGACCTGGGTGAGAGAGAGAGAGAGAGAGAGAGAGAGAGACAGAGAGACAGAGAGACAGAGAGGGACAGAGAGAGGGAGGACTGGCATTGAAGTGAGAGAGAGAGGGATAGAGAAAGAGAGATAGAGAGAGAGAGAGAGAGAGAGAGAGAGAGAGAGACATAGACAGGGAGGCTGACTCTGTTGATAAATTCAAATCCAAACTTAAAGCCTCCCTCTTTACTCGCTCATTTGGCTCCTAGCTAGGAGCGTCTCTCAGCTCTCATTACAGCTAAATCGACCTGTTAGCCAGCACTAGCCTAGCCCTGCTGCCGACGGGTACTACACCGAGGATGTGTGTGTGTGTGTGTGTGTGTGTGTGTGTGTGTGTGTGTGTGTGTGTGTGTGTGTGTGTGTGTGTGTCCCGTCTAAACCACAGCGTTGTGGCCGGCACCTCATCACGGTGGACACAATTCATTTCCTATTATTTGTACTTAAAATGCCCGCTGTGTCACTTATGGCACCGATCGCACTCCTAACCATCCCCACTCCTTCTCCAGGTTTCTTCCTGATAACCAAGGGAGGGTTTTCTCCCCCCTCTAGGGGGGGGGGGGGGGGGGGGGGGGGGGCTGGGGTGAGGGGGGCGTCGTAAAATATGTGGTCCTGCGATGCCCTTTGAGACTGTAACTGTGATTAAGGACGATACATATACAAATAAAATTGGCTTGACCTAACTAGACAGAGAGCTGGGGAGAGAAATGGGTATGGGGGAGAGAGAGAGAGAGAGAGAGAGAGAGAGAGGGGGGGGGGCGGCTATGGTACATATCATAAACTCGTTCCCTTTAACCATATATTGAACCTATAAAATAACCTATAATCTGTGATAAATAATAATAAACTTATCACCACCGCTTCGACCGCCGGACGGATCAACTGTGCCCAGCGATAAGTTTCAAATGTTTTATCAATAGCACTTAGATTTTATTAATATCAATACTGTAATGGACACACACACACACATCCAGAATTAGAGAGGTTCACACACACACACACATACACACACACAAACATACACACACCCCAGGGATTGCAGATACACACACACACATAGAGAAAAGTGAATAGATATACACATAGAGAGATTAACAGACACACACACACACCTACACTCACTCACACACGCACACACTGACAACCCCCTCCTCACCCATTCACTCTCCCTCCCTCCCACCACCAAGCCAGTGTGTGTGTGTGTGTGTGTGTGTGTGTGACCCTGCCTGCCACTAGTTCAACGTAGCGTAAGATAGAGAGCTTGTAAATCGCTCGTCTCCCATCAGAGGAGGGGAGACTTGTCCTCCTCACCTCCACATCCCTCCCCCCCACCCTCCCCCACCCTCCCCCCCCCTGAGTGTGCTGACTCAGCAGAGTTTTAATGGGAGTGTCCTTAAAGGCACCAGGGGGCTTATGACAGCGGTCACAAGGGAGGGACCTCTTAAAGAGGCGATCAAACCGCCAATACCGCCGCTCGGCTGATGAAGTTTGCTATGCGCGGGCGGAGACGGGGTGGGCTGCCGCCGCCGCCGCCGCCGCCGGTTTGGGGTCAGGAAGGGACCTCTGCGACGCGGGCGCGGTGAAACAAGCGAACGGCCGTAATTTATCAAGCGTTCACGCCCTGCACGCCATTGGCTACCGCCTGCCCAAAGGTGGACGCCCGGAAACGACGCCATGAACAAATAGTAAAATGCGGGCGGAGGGCCGCCACACACTTCTAGTGAGTCATGATGAGTGATGACTGAGAGGGATTATGTTTGTATGAGTCTATACATTGTTGTTGTTTTTTTGTGGAGGGAAAATACTAGAGAGAGAGAGAGAGAGAGAGAGAGAGAGAGAGAGATGGGGGGAGAGAGAGAGATGGGGGAGAGAGAGAGAGACATAGACAGAGACCTGGGGGGAGAGAGAGACATAGACAAATACCTGGGGGGGGGGGGGGGGGGGGAGAGAGAGAGAGAGAGAGCTGGGGGGAGAGAGAGCCATAGACAGAGACCTGGGGGGGAGAGAGAGAGAGAGAGACAGAGAGCTGGGGAGCGAGAGAGAGAGAGACAGAGAGAGAGAGACATAGACAGAGACCTGGGGGAGAGAGAGAGAGAGACAGAGAGCTGGGGAGAGAGAGAGAGAGCCGGGGGGAGAGAGAGAGAGACATAGACAGAGACCTGGGGGGGGGGGGGAGAGAGAGAGAGAGTCATAGACAGAGACCTGGGGGAGAGAGAGAGAGTCATAGACAGAGACCTGGGGGAGAGAGAGAGAGAGAGAGAGAGAGAGAGAGAGAGAGAGAGAGACATTGTTACACATATACACATACTCATATATCACTTTTAGCGGCATGCATATCATTATGTGGGTTTACAATCTTCCTGTAATTAAAACATTCGAGACGCCGAACGTGTTTCGAGGTCGGGTCGCTCGATCGCAGCAGCAGAATCACTAAATGGTCGATGATATGAAGGTCAGGTCGGGTTTTTGTCAGTTTATAGAGAGCAGAGATGTGTGATG